>JAUELC010096857.1:0-11866 GCA_031471745.1 Cryptochiton stelleri
CCCCCCCCCCCCCCCCCCCCCCCCCCCCCCCCCCCCCCCCCCCCCCCCCCCCCCCCCCCAAAGCCAAAAATTTCACATATTGACAATTGGAAGCCAGATGCATGAGTTCAGAGGTTTTATTCCTGATCATAATGAATAAACATAACTTTCATCTTCACGTTACATATTCATGATAATTTGGAGGTTATCATTTAGTTAAAAAGTGTATTATTGAACACTAAATGTCTCTTATTCCTTTTTGAATTAATCGATACAACATGAACAAAACAAAGTCTTTGATAGCTTATTCTTGTAGCTGACATACAATAAAATATTTGACTAAAAAGCAAAACAAAACAAAAAGTCATTACGATTTCATTCTCAACATCCATTGTGCAGTAATGAATTTTGGTCATATAATTACTGTATAACTGTCGTTTAGAAGATATATGGCAGTCATTTTACATATGCAACACAATCTACAGTGAATAAAACAATTAAAAACATTGACGAGGAACAAGATCTTCAAAATGACATCTATGAACAAAGAAACTCCACCATCCTTCGAAGATTTTCTTGAGTTTGTCTTCAATACCCTTCACTGAAATAAAATTCAAAATTCTATTAGTGGCTTGGTGGTTACAAATCTAGGTTTCATAATTTAATGTAAGAGGAAGCAAATGGTTAAGCTTTAACTATGGAGAAATCATTGATTGATTGATGTTTAACTTTAACTCCCTGCTTAAGGGTATTTCATTTATATGACGGCAGTGTGCTCCAACAGTAAATAGCCACACTAACACAATCAAGAAATGTGACGTGTCTTGCTCTGTTGGAAAATTAATGTTCTTCCAGTGCTAAGTAAAGACAGCATGACTGTGCTCAGAACATTATGCCCTTAGCCAGAGGGCAAGAAATCAAAAAATTATTTTGAATTCAATCAGTATCTATCAGTCTAAAAATCTTCTTTATAGGGATACTATTTAATGGTATATAGGTGTCTATTGTTATTCGTTGAGATGTCCTCCTATAGCTAATAAGTCCCCAGAACCCGTTGAATAAACGACACATTGTCCCCCATGCATAATCCAATAGTTATAAGCGTCCTAATTGCCTTCCATTTCACTGCGGAACTATGGAGAAAATAAACAATTTCAAAGTAAATCCCTGAACACTCAGAAATACACATGTGCCCGTGTGATTTATCCTTAAAAATATATATATAGTATTCAAAGAGCTTCAAAGAGAATGTTGATGAGTTTCCTAAAACTTGTAATTGAAATTTGATATGGTGGCAATCTCTATTTCAGTCAACGTGGTTAGAAAGGGATATTTAAATGAAGAAAATTCAGGTAAATTTTTTAGTTTTATATTGAAGATGATGGCATAGTTCTTTCTGTGCAAATTAAGTGCTTCTTGTCAAAAGACCAAGGTTTGATTCCAAAATGGGACTTCCTAGCTTTCATTCTTAACCTATGTTAAAATGGATTAAGATAAGCGCCACGTGAAATTCTCCTTGCTCTTGAAATCATTATTTTTTTTTCGAACAGAACGTAAATTCTCACCACAAAATATCCATAAATGAAATATTAAAATGCATGCGTTTTTGACATATTAAACTAAAACAAACGAGATTATTTTAATGGCAACAGATAAAACCCCAGCTGTGAACCCATTTATAATTTGTTTTACTAAATGTCCAGTTTGATTGATTGATATTGTATAGTTTTCATGTGAGTTTTGAGAGCTGGCTGTTGTCATATATTCGATGAATCGCTATTTGTTATTCGAAACCTTTGACTTAAACAGCGGGAAACAAACGGAAATTTCACTTGGCTGTTCTATCAGCCTGTCGACAGCGTCTCGTTTTAAGCCCGTTCCGATGACAGAAATATAGTTGATAGTGCCCACGGCTGGGGGTTCGTTTTCCTTCCTCTGTAGCTGCGCGTTTAATTCACCCCCTTGTGCTAATAAGATTATAATTTGATGAGGTGCCCTGCGGGGAAAACGATCTCTCATCAGTGAGCTCTATTTTGGTTTGAAGGTAAATATTGTATGGGGATATGTGATGCCTAGTTCATAAAGACCAGACGGGCTCTGTATAAGGTTATTTGTATTCAGAAACCAAAACAATATACGTGTAGCCGCGCTAAAGACAAAAATAACACCATCAACATTAAATCTCAAATTCTCTTTAAAAATGAGCACTCAGAATTAAGATACCTGATAAGGATTGTGAAAAAATTAAATTTTCGATGTCATAATTTTTTATGTCTTTACATTTTCAGACTTAATATTATTGAACGACTTTAAATCGTAGTTGATATTTTCTGAAAGTATGTACATGTACCATGTGCCATTCTAAAAAGAAACGATAAGAAGCTATTCTTCACGCGTATAGGCATATATCCCATTAATATTAGAACACAGATGGACTTATCTCTGCAGCATAATGCACATTGTTTATTTCAATCGAGAGTAATTTTCAGACACAATTTCATATATAGGGTGTGAAAAATGACACTACATTCATTTGTGAAACATATGGTTTATAACCCGGCATGGCAATATATGACAGTTAACAATATTGATTGACCAAGCTGTGACACATAGTCTGATTTGATGACCATACGTCATAAGTCAGGCTTAAAAATAACACAAGACATACAAGAATACGGATAACATCTGTTTTGTTCCTACGAAATTAACGTACGCGGTGAAGTCGTGGAAGAGATTACGAGAGTTGTCATATTGTGTCGTATTAAAGTAACGCTATTTTATGTTATACGGAAATACTGGGTTATTTAGTATCCATGTTACTTGAGGCGGTCATGACGTCGAATCTCGTTTGAGATTTTTGAGAGTACACTTAAATAACAACTTAAACTAAACTAAACTAAAATTTATTTCTCACCTAACAGCGATCACGCTCACCTGTTTCTTCACCCTTAGGACATTCCATCTCTCAATTAGATTATATGGATAGGCTACTGCATGAACTATATATATATTGATTTACATTAGGAATAATATTGTTTCCTTTACATACACCTGTACAAATATCAAACCCTATTATATGTTTATTGGAGTCATATATAGGCTCCCAAAATTAAGGGGTTTACAAACAATTTCCTATTTCCTCGAATTTACGAAGTTTTGTTCATACATTAAAATAGCTACGTTGAAATAAACAGTGTTCAAGAGATGGGCTACAAGGCTTGTACAATCTCTGAGATATCCTGTCGTAATTTGATTTCAACGTCAAGATGGCTGGCCATGTCCCTTCATATTTAATCTACAAAGCATTTGCCCCTACCGTGGTGAATGGCATTGTGTGTAACGATCGACTCATTGTTTTGAATCTTGGGTCAACAACCGTTGACTTGGAGTAACGTCAGTAAATCAAAGCGTGACCCAGATTTGACAGTAAATTGACATGTCCTCATTTAAATATTCTGGCAGAATTTTCAGTTTACATTTTTTGGAATATTGTTAACTTTGACTTAACCTACAAGCCTCGAAGTGATATTAACGAAGAGCCTCCAACCTTTACTTCTTGTGACGAATAACTATAACTCAAGTGATTCGATAATTACGCAAAAATACCTAATATTTGGGCGCGTATGTGACTTCACCGTTTATTTGTGGAAGTCATTCGTCACTACAGTTTATATGTTATCATGCTGCTAGAAATCTATTTAGTGTAAAGATGAATACCAACAATAAATGCACTGATTTCATTAAATTACTGGTGTACACTATTTATTGTTATCATTCAACTTGTGCAATCTTTAAAGTCGATAAAGTTGATTTAATGTGACATAACACTGCGTCGGCCTAACCTATTTTTCCGCTATAAAAGTTTATGTCGCATTAACCCATGAAGTCAGCTAGACCTGGCAGCAGACGAGATCAGGTCTAGCCGAAACTCATTGCCATTTCCTCTGATCGAAGCCGTACAAAACATTTTGAACAACTTTTTGACGCCATGTTTGCTTCTGGGATTGTTAAAGTATCGCGCAAGCATTTTCGCAGGCACTCCCGACGGAAGCAAAATGGCGTCAGTAAAGAAATTGTCTGCTGGTTTAGAAAAAGACATCGTACAACTGTTTTGAATGGCGATGGAAGAGGTAACAGTACTCTAGGATTCGGCCCTGCATGACATGATATTTGTTTGAACAACTTTTGTTTAATGGGCGTATTTGTGCAGTCTTTTAGTACGGCTTCGGCCAGATGAATTTGCAATGAGTGGCTACTAGACCGTATCTCGTCCGCTAACAGGTTTAGGTTATTGGGCTAATATCACATGTGATAGAAATTCGTGTCAACCTGTGTTGGAGTCGGTCGCGTTTGCTATTTTGACTGAGGAAAGCGTGCAGTATACGATTGTGTAATGTCGATTTTATCACACAAGATTCACACAAATATATACGCGAAAGTATTATTTTATATCAGTACATGTATGTATGCCATTATATGTCAGTGGGCTTGTCCTCGTAGACTATCCTTCAAAAATAGACAAATAATTAAATGTTTGGTAATTGGCAATGCATTGTTAAATATTTAAAGCCGATGAATGCACGAAGTATTTGTCTAAATCATGATATATGAAGACACTAAATGTTCAAAACGTTAATGTCCAGTAGCGTTGGATATGTTCACAGACTAGATTCACATAGGCAGGACCTAGTGACAGATGGTGACTCTCCTATCGATATTTAATAATTTTTGATATTTGCTGGAAGGAGAGTGACAGTGTGAAAACTTCCCAAAACGTTCGCTCCTACGAACAATATTTTGTTCGTAGTTTACACACTGTTTAAATAAAAAAAACTATTGAGCTAGCAAATGAATAAAGACTTACAGTTAGTCACAATGGATATCCTCTTCAATTTGAGCCCATAAACGTTCATAAACACGCTTAATTTAAAACATAATTCCTGGTTTTCGGAGAGCAGTGGATTCTGTGGCCAGTTGCTGTAAGCTGCGCATGAGGGTCATAAGAAGCGAAGCTTTGCTCGGGCTTTACACTGTCACTCTCCGTACGCCAAATATTAGAAATTATTAAATATCAATAGGAGAATGACCAACTGTTACTAAGACAGGACCTAAACGTTGTACAATACGACAAACTGTGCAATTTACATTGAAAGACCACACAATCAGCTTCGTGTTGCCCTTAAGTCCAGACAGAAGGAATATCCCACTGACCACTCACGAGTCGTCGGAAGAACGCTGCGATCCTGGTCAAGTCGGCCTTCCTCAACCATTAACCATCGTGGAACTAATCTCGGAAGTTATACAGTTCATTTTGGGCAAGAGAGGTAACTCTTGTAGATCTACTTCGACATTTGTTGTCGTTCTTGTGTAAGTAGATGACATCATCTGATCTACATTAAAAGGAAAAGCCTTTTATTTGAAAGTGATTTAAGCTTCAAAGCGCGTTGGATTTACCGTTTTTGTTGAATGAATCCGCGAAGTACTTTGGTCAAAATATCCTTCGATTAAAATTACCCGTTTTTGGGTAGTAATAATGCGACGATGAACCTCCAAGGTACCGTTTACGGCGACGATAGGAGCCGGAAACAACCGAGAGATGTTCCGATATGTTTCTCCGCGCAATTTTATCTGATTTCCCTCTGTTTTTGAGGTGGTTAGACGATATAGAGCAAGCTTCGGAGAAACAAGATGGCGCGTACATACCTTAAAGGTGCTGTCTCGCAAAAGTTCCCGAATAACGACACGTTTAGAATGCTTTGTGTTCTGTTTAGCTTGACAAAAGGTTATAGGCTAATCAAAAAAGTATCTTATTCATTAAATGATTTAATGTGACCTTTCGTTGTTATAGAGTTTTGTTGGAACGGATTCTATTCATATGGAAACAAGTGACCTACCTCTTGCGGACTCCAATGGTAGCTCTGATGTGATTGTCTGTTTTGGACTCGAACCAAATTCAGCAGGCTTCTGGTCGCCTAGTTTCTTATCTTCACAATCTTTTTAACACATAATACTTAATCTTAATTATACATACAATTTCCCGTCGTTCCATCTTATTTAATTATCAAGACCAGATTATATAAGAAGTTTCATTCTATAGTAATATTTTAAGTAGGGTGTCATTAATTATCTTTGTGCTCGAAGTTTGGTTGCAGGTTAAAGCCAATTTAGTAAGGAATGATACAAACTCATTTAGGTATGGTTAACAAAGGCCACATGCGTGACAATTTATTTTTAGATTAACAGTTCACAAATGGAATAAATTGTGATTAAAACATAATTCCGAAATTGCATAAAGTACAACTGGGTTGAAATTGTTAAAAAGAATGATATGTTGAAAATTTGAATTTTGTGTTTTTTGAAAAAATGGACCTTAGTGGGGCTGAACCACCATGACCACCATCCTGACGGATCAGTCGGGGTGGTGGGGGCTATTATATTTTTCTCCATATATACACACATTTCGGGTAATGCTGTCAACGATTTCTAAAAAAGTTTTATTAAAGTGTGACAATGTGTACAAATATAACTAATTCATTGCCAAACTATATATAACTGACAATACATTTCATATTCTATACCAACTCTATATATTGGACGACTTGGGTTTGAGGATTGGACTACTCGGGTTGGGTTGTACGAGACGGACATTGTACGAGTTGGGTGGTTACCCTAGAGAATATATGGTAGGCCTACAGTAACTATATAGTGATTTTAGGCTTTAACATGACGTCACAGTAAGTGTGAGCCTATCAAAACCTTATATTCTTCAGTTGGCGGGAATTTCTGTCGGTGATACTTAACATGGGCTTAGAAGGACCAAAGTAACAAATCGGCTCAACAAATGAAAACTAGAATATATTGAAAGATGACTGTGTTGAATTCTGCAGCGGAATTTTACTATTTAAAAGAGTTGCTGATACCTGGGCATTTATCTCCGTAAATAGACAAAATAGGCAAAAATTATAATTTCTCCCACTTAACTCCATGTTAATTTTCACCCACAGACCTCGTCCTGCTAGAGGTAAGTACACGGATGTCTAAAACCTAGAATGGAATATAATCCTTATCGAAGGACTAATTAATATAGTGACAGTTGGTGACTCTCCTATCGATATTTAATAATTTTTGATATTTGCTGGAAGGAGAGGTTTGTTTGTTTGTTTGATTGATGTTTAACGTCGTACGCAAGGGTATTTCACTTATATGAGGACGGATTCTCCAGTTCTTACTCTGTCTTACTTAATACGGTGGAAAACCGGGAGGAAACCTCGTAAAAAACACCACCCGGTATAGCCGGAGTCACATCACGTGACTCCATCATATACCTGTGGTCGACTAGGGGGCTCGAACCCTTACGGTACATTGGAGGATGATCAGAAGTCAGACACGCTAACCACTGAGCCACAGCGCGGGGCCGGAAGGAGAGGTAAAAGCTCTCGAAAACGTTCACCCCTAGGAACGATATTTTGCTCGTAGTTGGTAGGGAGGCCTATATTGGTTATATAATCCACTGATTAAATAAAAACTATTAAGCAGGCAAGTCACTATGGATATCCTCTTCAATTTGAGCCCATAATCGTTAATTAATTAGCTTAATTTAAAACAAAATTCCAGGTTTTCTGAAAACTGTTGGGTCTGTGGCCAGTTGCTGTAAGCTGTGTATGTAGGTCACGAGAAGCGAAGCTTTTCGCGGACTTACTCACTGTCACTCTCCGTCCATCGAATATAATAAAATATTAAATATCAATACTGTCACTATGGTCGATGGACCTGTTACTTCCAGTTTCTTAAAGTAGCTAAAGCCTAGATATGATATCCTAAGTTCTATGTAATGTTACATAAATATAACCTTGGCGTTTTGTTGACATTTTTTTTTTAAAACAAAAAAAGATAAATCCGCTTGTAATTGAATAGGACAAATATCCATTTTTATGGTCAGATGGTTATACCATCATGGAGGTATAAACAGTTTATACCTCCATGGTTATTATTGTACTGAACAGCACTGTCGACTGTAACAACAACAACATGATTGACATACTGACCCGATCTGTCAGTTTACTGTTAAATTCTCGCCTGCTGTCTGGATACAGGTATTCAATATTATACTGACTCTTATAATTTGCGATTGGCAAAACTAAAGGACTCGTTCGAGGTACAGAAATGAAGTATTTAGCCGAACGTCTGAGCACATGCCTGACGATTTGACGGGACAGCATTTTGAATTGACCGGGTTACCTCCCTTGTTTCGGAAGCCTTTTGTGACTCTTTAAACCTAGGTAAACAGCTTCAATGGATACATACTTTCCAAGGAAATTAAGTTTAAATTGAGAAATATGTAAAACAGTAATAATTATTAATAATTAGTAAACTAACCTGCGTATTTTGCATCTGTTTGAAATTTTTGTCTTAAATTGCCACATTGGTAGCGTGGCCGAGCGGTCTAAGGCGCTGGTTTAAGGCACCAGTCTCTTCGGAGGCGTGGGTTCGAATCCCACCGCTGCCACTACTTTTTTTTTCTCTGTTTTTTTTCTTCCTTCAAAACAAGCCTGAAATATTGAATTATGAAACCATGTATTACTATCTTTCTGTTTTTCAAACAATTTCCAAAAAACCTCTATACAACACTCGCCATAAATCAATTAGTGCCTATATTATCTAGGTACAAATTGGGCCTAAGTGTATTCATATTTTGACAATCAAAATTTGAACTTATATAGTCGTCTGTATTGGTGATAATAAATTCCTTGCATTTATTTTACTATCATTATAGTAAATATATATGTTATATACATAAAACTCAACAGTGTAATACATGTATATTTGTATCATGAATAATAAGCCTTTTGCCACATGCAGGTACTTGTTTGAAAGCGGTAAACCCACGACTGTTATTTGAACCAATCTTGTATATTAAAACACAATGACAGTAATACATAGTAAACTAAAAGTATCAGCAATTTGTGAAAAGCACTTTACAATGCAGATCTGAATGTCCTCGTTGTAATCTATCTATATACAAAAACAGCTTAGAAATTGAAATGGTGTAACCACTTCTGTAACACAAGTTTTAATAAAAAATGTAAAAAAAAAATTGGTTTAGATTTATTTTAGTCCAAAACTTTTAATTGATCCAAGACTGTTTTCCGGTCCAATCATTTTTAGCTCCAAGATTCACGTGACTAATCCAAGAGTCACGCGACCACATAAATTGATTACGTCACATACGTCTGCTATAGCTGTTAGGAGCCAAAAAGAAATGGGAGGCAGCAGAGAATTCCAACGAAATAACTAACGATTTGCGGTGGAAAAGTGCTGGGGTGTCTTTAGATCAGGTCTTGAAACTTAAAGCCAAACCCCATGCACGGGGTGTCTCCCAGCACTCTACAGCTCTGTGTTAACTGACGTGATCAGTTTAGGTGGTCACGTGAATCTTGGATAGGTCACGTTAATCTCGGATTGGTCACGTTAATCTTCAATCTAAAATAGAATCTATCCTACACCTACGTCGAGATATCGACACCAAGATATACCCAGGCCATAATAGTACATGGGAGACAATTAGTGTAAATAATAAAATACAAATTATTTCTGTTCCCACTGTGCACTGTTTATTGTTTTATTGTTTTATTCTTTTAAAAACATATTTCGATAACCTTTACAAGAAAAAAAATGGCATAAATCCGCGCAAAAAGTGCCAGAGTAACAAACTGATATGCTTTCAAATTCCCCCAAATTTTGCTGGGATGGCTGGTATATATCCAAGAGCTTGGTCTCAATCTCTGAGAAGGCAAGTCTCGCGGGAACTAGAATGTATCACCTGCATGTATGTTCTGTAGCTCGTGATATCCGTTTGCAGGTGTCAGAGGTCAAGTAGGTTTTTGATTGGTTGCTGAAATGTGTTATTTAGTTGCAACTTTTATGAAACAATTCATTAACAGGGGTTACAACTTGGGATTAATTCAATAGCGGTAGCCACAACACATTTCCCAATACGATCTAGGTGAAAGTTTGACATTATAAGCTGTTTATTACGTGTATTAAAATCCAGAACAGTTAATACAAGTTCAGGGCGTAACAGTTACCAAATACTAATTATGAATTTATATTTGGTACAGTTTTAACGAAATGATAATTTTAATTTATTTTCACTGCAGACTGAAAATATTTGGGTTTTGTTTCTGCCGTTGTTAAATAATATATTTGACCGTAGCGATAGATTACACGCATGTAAATGGCTACCTTATATTTTTTTCAAAGATTCACATTTAACTTTTTAGAATGTATGTAGGTGTGACTTAATAGCCTAAACCTACGCCATTAACACAAAACTTGAATGCTGATGCTAATTTTGCAATACTGATTATTTTGTAGTATTTGAATATTTGTAGATAAAACGTGTACCGATCATAACTGAGAACCTTTAAAGCTTGGTAAGTTTGTGTGAGAAACTTTAAAGCTTGGTTAGTTTGTGTGAGAAACTTTAAAACTTGGCCAGTTTGTGTGAGAACCTTTAAAGCTTGGTCAGTTTGTGTGAGAAACTTTAAAACTTTGCCAGTTTGTTTGATAACCTTTAAAGCTTGGTCAGTTTGTGTGAGAACCTTTAAAGCTTGGCCAGTTAGTGTGAGAAACTTTAAAACTTGGCCAGTTTGTCTGAGAACCTTTAAAGCTTGGTCAGTTTGTGTGAGAAACTTTAAAACTTGGCCAGTTTGTTTGAGAACCTTTAAAGCTTGGTCAGTTTGTGTGAGAACCTTTAAAACTTGGTCAGTTTGTTTGAGAACCTTTAAAGCTTGGTCAGTTTGTGTGAGAACCTTTAAAGCTTGATAAGTTTGTGTCAGAACCATTAAAGCCTGGTCAGTTTGAGTGAGAATCTTTTAAGCTTGGTCAGTTTGTGTGAGAACCTTTAAAGCTTGGTCAGTTTGTGTCAGAACCTTTAAAGCTTGGTCAGTTTGTGTGAGAACCTTTCAAGCTTTGTCAGTTTGAGTGAGAATCTTAAAAGCTTGGACAGTTTGTGTGGCAACCTTTAAAGCTTGGTCAGTTTGTATGAGAACCTTTAAAGCTTGGTCAGTTTGAGTGAGAACCTTTAAAGCTTTGTCACTTTGTGTGAGAATCTTTAAAGCTTGGACAGTTAGAGTGTGAAACTTTAAAAGTTGGATAGTTTGTGTGAGAACCTTTAAAGCTTGGTCAGTTTGAGTGAGAACCTTTAAAGCTTGGTCATTTGTGTGAGAACCTTTAAAGCTTGGTCACTTTGTGTGAGAAACTTAAAAAAAATTTAAGTAGCATTAATAGGTTGATTAACTTATAACACACTATTTCATTGCTTTAATCATAGAAATAATTATAAAAAGCATAAACAATGACCTGTTTAATGATCTCTGCATTCTGTATACCCTTCTTAGGTACCTTTTTTGTTTTTACTATTCTAACTCTATCACAACTAATTGTAAACACAGGAAGAACTTTTGTATGTATATTTACCTCAATCTTTATAACTGTCTTATATGCTTGACAACGCTGTCAGAAAAGACATTGAAACATTGCTTCAAAAATAAATAGAAGTTGGACACCATATAGTGTTTTGCCTTAGAAACTTTAAAGCTTTATATAGTTAGTTTGAGTGAGAACCTTTAAAGCTTGGTTAGTTTGATTGAGAAACTTTCAAGCTTGGAAAGATTGAGTGAGAAGCTTTAAAGCTTGGACAGTTTGAGTGAGGAACTTTTAAGCTTGATCAGTTTGTGTGAGAAACTTCAAAGCTTTTCAGTTTGTGTGAGAAACTTTAAAGCTTGGTTAGTTTGTGTGAGAAACTTTATAACTTGGCCAGTTTGTGTGAGAACCTTTAAAGCTTGGTCAGTTTGTGTGAGAAACTTTAAAACTTTGCCAGTTTGTT
>JAUELC010096968.1:0-11866 GCA_031471745.1 Cryptochiton stelleri
TCAATCAGAAAGCTGTTTTCCGGTTGTTTTTTTTTTGTCAAATCAACTGTAAAAAACTGATGAATGAAAACTAAAAGTCGACTGACACACCCAGACGACTTAATTGTGTCAGAAACAAAATTACACACCAAGTGCTTCCCTCTTTTTCAGAAACAACAGTAAAATAAATAAGCGCTAGTGCGCGCTTTGACGCGTCTCAGTCGCGTTTAAATAAAAACTAAATCGCATCTATACGTTTTTGCAAACGCGTCATGACGAAAAGTATATTACTTCTACATGTAGAGTAGGCGCGTTTTGCTAGTTTCATGATCGCGTCTGTCTTCAAAACGAGCGGCAAAACAGACGCATGTGAGTCGCGCTAACCGGCACCTAAATTATTTGCTGCGCCAGAATTTGGCGCGTTTTCGGTGCGTTTTCGGTGCGTCCAGACGTTAAGTTAGTTCTAATCTGTACTGTAACATAACAGCTTGGTTCGCAGTTATTAAATCACAGCCTCGATCAAGAGTTACGGTTTGGTTTTATTCCTTTAATAAACACTGCTTTCTTAAAGTGTCCTTGATCTACAGCATGTAGCTGCCTAGATGAAACTCGATACGCGCAGATTATTTAAGTCTTTTAAGTCGGTTAATACAGTGGTCTGTAGAATTTAAATTTTCTGACATATTATACCTTGGTCTATTCAGGACAAATTGTGACTAGTCTATATGTTTGCTTCGGTATACCGGTAATATGATTTGTGGCCACAGTGAACTGAAAAGCAATTGAGCTGCCCTTGGTATCGGTTCCATGTGACAAATAACTTTAACATTGCCAGATGCTAGCTCGCTGCTATTCATAGAAATTGAATGTTAAATTTTACCTGGTTAGAGCCTACACACCAGGACTAATCTAGGTTATATATACGTGAGTTCAGAAAAAAATATGTGTATCTTTGTGTCATTAATCCGGTCACCAGAAATATGCAACACTAGAAGTATGCAACGCCCCATTTACTCTAGCTCAACGACATTGAAGCAGTTTTATGGACAGCTATTAAGAGTAGCACCCTCTAGTGTACAGTATGTGAAGTTTGAACAACTCGCCTGACGAATCCTGGGAAACCTTGCTCAACTATTTATAACAACTATTTATAACCTGTCTAGAAGACAATTATTTCAGAATGTTCATGTTTGTTTGTTTGTTTGTTTGTTTGATTGGGGTTTTACGCCATACTTAAGGTTATTTCACTCATATGACGGCGTGTCAGCCCAATGGGTGAAGGAAACCACCCCCGACGCAACTGACAACAAACCATGACAAGATACAAGACAATCACAGGATATAACAGGACGCAACAGCCTTTTGTTGCCCTTTAGCTCTGATAGCACCAGAGCAACGCGAAGCTCCCTCCAACCGCCCGCAGTATGTTCATGCATTTTGCATATAAAGATAAGATATTAAATGGGAAGCCGTGAATCGCTTCCAGCTCTACGGTTTTAATAGCGCCTATAGCCCTTTAAGCTATTAGTTTATTACCCAGGGTTCACCATTTGATTATGAAAATCAAACTGCGCGAAAGGGATAAATATAATATCGCCTGTGCAGCCTACGTCACAAGAAATAGTATGGTTAATTGACTTCTGTTGTGACTTAGTGGATATATACATGTATATAGTGGTATTTTTTATCAGGACAAAGGGGATTACAGATTTCAGAGATACCTGTCGGTGCTCATCTCCATACCATAATTCGACAACACATTTTCAACTGAAAACCGGTCAATGGCTCATTGTGAAGCAGTCTTTTACAATATTAAATCATATCGAAGTTGATGAACAGTGTGTAGCTTACGTTTAATGCAATTACATTAAGCATAGGATAACATGGTGATAAAGCTCAACTTAACAGATGTTACATAATCAATAGCCGGACATCACCACTAAATTAGAACACCTATATAATATACTTGTTATATCGGCGTTGAGACCAGTAATATTTAATTAGCGGCATGGATAATCCCAAATGTGGCACGAATAAGTCAAGACTGATACAGCCACGAAAGGCTTGGTTTCGATTTTCAACTAAATCTAAATCTGTTCACATCCATTTATCATGATAAGCATACTATCAGTCTAAGGATGACTTTCTTAAGATTCATATTAAATAGGGGCCGACTATTGGGTCAGTCCGTTTTGCACTGGACTGTTTAATGTACCGCACCAGATTGGAGGTGGCCCAAATAATTTACGTTTTCCGGTGACTGCATAGATGGAGGAGTGGCTTTGACAATGTTTCGTCTAGTTTTCAACCAAACACCGGTGAAGCAGAGTCGTCATATAAGTGAAGTTCACTTGAATACGATGCTAAGTACCAATAAAACGCACAT
Source organism: Cryptochiton stelleri (assembly GCA_031471745.1). Classification (NCBI taxonomy): domain Eukaryota; kingdom Metazoa; phylum Mollusca; class Polyplacophora; order Chitonida; family Mopaliidae; genus Cryptochiton; species Cryptochiton stelleri. The sequence continues at coordinate 2,366 of JAUELC010096968.1, forward strand.
ATTAAATCGTTAACTGTGGAGACCTCGGGATGGTTTTTCCTCCTGGCTTTTCACCAAACACCAGCAATGCTAATTCGTCCAATAAGTGAATTGCCGTTGAGGAGGACGTTAAACATCCATGAAACAAACAATATTATCAAATAATCATGTTAAATTATTTCCACCAGGCTCGTTATGTGTTGCCACCTTAAGGCGGTGTGCGTTTAATATTTCACCTACGTATGATCACGACTCTAGCTTCCATTTAATGTGTCAATAAAATGCCTTCGGCTGTAATTAATGCCTGGTTATAAAACTCCCTTCTGCAACGTAATACCACAAAACCCATCATTATTTTATAAATCTTTAAGAATATTATTTGACAATGTTTTTAGGCGAGCTAAATGTTTGATGTGCAGTAATGTTCTTCAATAGTTGTATCCTGATCAAACCGCACGGTACATTCTGCGATAAAATTAACCCCAATTAATCACAACTTGACTACTGCAGCCATCGTATTCAGGAATAAGACATTTTTATTTATATCATTTGCTTTCGTCACCTCCAGTTTTGTTTTTATAGTCTTTCTTTTTTTCTTCTTATTTTGTATATATTTTTTTTGTTTTCTTTCTTTTCTATGTTACTTGGAAGTATATGCTACCATGAACATAGTTTAAACACGACATACACAAGTTCAGTAGTTTTGATGCAATTCCTTTTTTCTCCTCCAAACCTGTTTTTAACCGGAACTCTGTAATTCTGCTAAAGTGATCAATGCTACAAATTTAGTAAACCATACGTTTCTTATAACCGACATGATGCAATAGATACAGACATCACTAATTGGGAGCTGCTGTTTTGAGGTTATACTAAATATATTCAGCTAAACAAGTGCTTTTCCAACCTTTTTCATCCTGCGTTAAAGTCAGGTTTGTTAAATTAGTCTGTCATTGTCTCCTAATTGTATGCCCTACCACAGCCGTTTTGGTGTGGAAACATCATATCTACTGATCTACCTTCCCTATATTTAAATTCCGTGATTTATCAGCATGCGCCTGAAAAAAGCAGACCCCCTAAAACATAATGGCTGGTTTGGTTCATATGGGTGATAATATAATCGCTAGCTAATTGGGTTGCAAAGTTGGCGTCCACTACATCACTGTTGAAAAGAAACGTCGACAGTGACTTCCGTTGATAGTTCACCTAAATAAAACGTTTAAACACCATTTAAACAGAAACGAAAATGATGTAAGATTTGTAACTGAAAGTTTATAGTCACCTCTGTCATGCTGTGATACGGCTGGTTTGTAAAGTAGGAAGTATAAATAATTACTATCTCTAGAAAACGTTTAGTGTGCAAACCACTGTCAACGTCACGTTGATTTGTTGGCAAAGGACTATATATCTATAGCAATGCCGTGCGCGTATATAGGATCACTTTGCAGTCACAAATCAAAGGTAATTTTGTAACACATTGTTGGATGGTTTGGATTCTGAAAAATACAATTTCACATAAATAGATTGAGTACAGAGACACATACCCCAAAATAATAAATACATAAATGAAGAGGTCGTATGAAGGCTTTTAGAAATAGTTTTTATTCAATTTACTATTTTCCCCTGATGATGTGTCTTGCGACACAAGCGCTGGTAATAGAACATTAACCATTAAAGATAAACGAAATGTACCAGACGCTTAACGGACACTTATTGCAAAAGCGAAAGTTGAAATTTATGGACAACCGCGTTAATTCTGTAGCAAATTGCTGTTTCAAGCAGAAATATTGCCTTTATTTTTCTTTATTGTGTCTTCTTGTAATATGAATTTGATGCCATCAAAACCCAATGCCTCTCTTTAAAAACCCTGTCGTTGACTTTGACTTGTGGACAGCATTTTACGAGAACCCCAAAACTAACCTTTTATATTCGTCAATTTTCTTGACGATCGATTATGACTAGTCACGTAAAACAGTTTGATACTTCGGCTTTTTTATAACTTGTCCAAATTGTGACATTCACTGTAGGCCCTATATCTCTCGCTTCGTTTGTCAAACTTGTTAACTTTCGATCATAAATCACCGATGGTGACCGAAACACTCTGTTATTCAGTCTAACAGAGTTGTTACACATTATTTGCATTTGTTGGTTTTTATGTCCGCGAAACGTTACCAAAAAGTCATCAGTGGACGGTTAGGCAAATGAGACACAAGCTTTTAAAGGATCCAAAATAGCTTTTCCTATTTTACTATCGGTCACGATAGAACTACAAAGTAACAAAGCGTAACAGAGCCACGATTTGATTACTTTCCTTTCCGTTTAGTTCCAGTTTTATTCCCGACTAAAATGGTTTCTTGCCGCCGTTATGACATTTTATTAATAGCTCAAATATCTGCGTTATGGCGTTCAGAAGGCCAAGGAGTAACATTAGGAATTTATTCACGAGTTTGCACAACATTTATTAGTTATTGGATGTATGGGACACATACACACCAATATGAAATTGTAATATTTAATTCAATCCAACTTTAATCAGATTCTTTATTTAGTTATAAACCAAACATAACGCCCAAACTTTTACAAGCTGGTTATCGTTACATACAATGATACTTTAGCTAATAGACTCTTTTTTAACTTTTCTATACGATACCATTACGGTTATCCATGAGAAAACTGCCCTTCCTTCTGATTCTAAATTCCATGTCAAGATAAGTTTACTTTGGTGTCCTAGCAAATCGTCGCAGTTGGTGATTTATTATCCAGGGGTTGTATTTTGAAGTAACCAACAATGAACGGTGAAGCGAAGGTGTGGAGAATAGAAGAAAAACAGTTGCCGTAAATTGACAGACGGACAAATGGCTAATGAAAACAAATGGGCATTGCTTAATGTTCGTTTCTCTTGGGTCTCGAACGTATCTTTTCTAATTAGAATCACAGGTCTCCAGCTCATTATCAATCTACTTCACACACTGAGACATGGTCTTGGCATGGTATTTCTCTAAGATCAATTTGTCTGTACAAACACTTTCGCATTTGATCTCTTTAAGACGAGATCCACTTTAAACTTGAAATTGCAAGTTTCGCCACAGTGTCAGTTAAATAATCTTAAGTATAGCGTTAACAACAAAAGACAAAAATCATACTTAATTGAACCTGGATTATTGCTATTTAATTTTATGTTTAATGCTCAAGTGGTTGAAATGAGTTTTTATACAGCTGCCTCTTTCTGCCCATCGTCGTTTTCGTGTGAAGAGCATATATCGAATTAACCGATACTCAACCACGGTGGGGGTGGAGGGGGGTTGAGTGATATCCAAAAATTGAATATTTGTATTTAAGGCGACAAGCGCTGAGTAACTATATATGATACCAGTTGATTCATCGCTGTGGCTTATTCTATAATTGGTCAAGTATGCGACTACTTACACACTTGAGGCACTAATGAATCATTTATGGAGTTTCAAATTAAGAAAAGTCATAAATTCCTCAAATCCATTAAGAAGGAAACTCACAATCAATCAATTTTAGTATAGGAGAGAGCGTTTAGGTACAACATGACCATCGCATCGATTCCTGTACGGTTAAAGGAGAGGTTTGCATGCCCTCTCCGTTCATGAATATTATTGCCTTTAATTGAAGTTGCAGCTGGTGTATTGGTGCTGCTATTAGTAACTGTCTTATTTCGAAGTAGAGCTATATCATTACGAATTCAGCCAATTAATTAATGAAATGAAAGACCCATGCAAATGATAATTTGGGTAGCAATAGATCCATTTCATAATTGTCTAATCCACACATTTGTATGTTACTATGTCCCTGTATTCACATAATTCCATACATGTAGATTTCCAGAACGCGTTTTCTTACTCAAAAGATTGAAATAAATACCATGTTATATAATGTAATATAAATATTATATTAACTTCGGTCGTATTTCGGTATAGTAAAAGGTGTTCACGCTTGGTTTTTGGATTTGCACCCCATCCGATATGAAATAAATACAACAGATACAGTGCTGTTATTAAGTCAGATTCGCTTTAAACTCGCATATTAAAATTTTGTCAGAAATATAACATGTGGGCAATTGGATGGCAGATTGTATTATTCTCCGACCTGTTTTTTGTTCACAGTATTTGTACGTGTTCACAGTATTTACACCGCTAAGCGGTGATGGTAAAGTCATGAAAGTTAATTTTGCAGATGATCTCGAATCGATTGCCTATACTCTGCTTAAAAAGAATATACATATTTATATAAGTGCTTTGTCTCGATCTACAGTAACATTTCCCGGATTATCACTTGTACGTATTCGGACTGCTGATCAACGCTAGTAACTCATTCTGGTAATGAAATTATACCCTCTGTATGATAACAAAACAACAGGTTTGTGATTAATAACGTATAACCCGTAACGTGCGGTACATTTTCTGTGTGGATTTTTTTATGGTTTCGTGAGCTTAGCGGGTAACCTCGGGGACCTAATTGTGAGCCATCAATATATAATGATAGTGTGTTGAGGGATTAAACGAAGGTGGGAGTAAACATGAAGTATCGGGTTTCCCGACTCATATGTGACTGATTGAAGAAGAACAAAGACGTGGTCAGATACGTCGCGTTGAGGCAGCTTTTAGTATATTTCATTTATTAACCACATGTATTCATTGAAAACATGTCTCATACATGGCCTTTGGTATTGCATAAAATTACATTAAATTAGCTTGAATTATATTGAATTATACACAAACGTCGTCTCCATCCGTCTGAAGTAAGTTAACATAGACCTAAGCAAATGGAAATCCGCGATGGCCTTCGTGTAATGGTACTTTGATGTTGAAAATAATATCAGCGCGGCAATGTTGCGCTATGGAGGTTTGGAATGTATCTTGAACTGATATTAGAAAGATAAATTGATATTCAGAGTACATGTAATCAAGAATAGAATACAAATGGACGGTGTTTTTTATTGATGGTCTTTGGCGCTCTCTCTGATGTTTCCCACTGTCTGCAGTACTTCAATGAGAGCATCAGACCAGCAAAGGCCAAATCCCAAGGGTTTTTACGATAAAATCTGGCGCTTTTATTGATGCGTCTTCGGGTGTTACTCTACTTGCATAGGAAGCCCCGTTTTGCCTAGATTGGAAAGATAACCTGTGTTCCGGATGGGATATTATTTTGTATTAAAATGTGGCTGTTTCGGTATGTCAATTTAAATGTCTTATTTATTCCTGTTATATGACATGTCTTTGTTACTTATGAACGAAGTCTGCTACCGTATAAAAGTTAACCGATCATATTGTTATAACTCATGATACCTGCCATAAATAGGTATTGTATCTAAGTTTATTATCAAAATGATTTTAATATCTGTTAGTTGATTTGTGTGTACTGACATTACCCTGTCAAGAATGGCATTTATCTGTTGGTTAGAACTTTACTCCAAAAGCAATAGGCGTCCATTTGTACTGGTAAAAAAACAATAACCGCTACTCGCCGCCTCTCTGACAGTCATACATGTTTAAAAATATTTTCGATTGATTCAATCCATTCTGAACATCCTGACATCATAGGTCTATAAACAAAAACGTATAAATATGATTCCCCACTGTTTTGTTCAATGGAGTTTCACTTTATACTTGTCCTAATTGGCTCTGTGCAGGTAGTTCGATTGATGGTTCTGAACACCACAAAACAAATTTGTCTCAAACTGTTCAAATTGTGACACAAAGAGGAACAACAGTTACAACAACCAAGTGCTTCGTAAAGAAAACACACACTTCGTCTGTTGGCTTTTAATAGGGTAGCATGGTGCAACGCGCTGTATCGCCTCATACGACCGAATCAAACACGCCAATAATTCATTATTTGCCTGTGAACGAAGCCATATTACTCAGACAGTTTTTTAAACTTCTCAGTGGGTTTATGGAAGGCAGACAGACACGAAAAACTGCTATAAAATATATAATTGATGATTTTTTCAAATTGGGTATTCTTAAAAGTCCAGCAATTTTCGGCCCAAACGTGCTTTTTTTTCAACGTATATTTTGATACACATTTAATCCTGTCTCATTTTGTACTGAGGAAGCATAACCGTTAATTAGTTAATTTAAGAACAGGAAGTGGCGTTATTGTTCCCAGCGAAGGTAGGTTTGTGTCAGTGTCGTACGTGTCCACTCATGGATGCGCCGGCTGTTTTCGTAACATAAAACCGAACGTAAGCTTTGGGTTTCTTGAGACTACAACTAAAGTGAAACAACAACAACAAACGGGAGCGTTGAAAGAGATAACAACTCACCCGTATCAGCTTATATCCCGCTGGTAATTTACTATTTTATTAGACAGTTGTCAATTGAAAACATGCTAACACATATATGTCAAGCGTTTGTTATTCGAACGAGTTATAAAAATCTTCCTCGGCACTGATTGCCGCGCAACCACGAAGAGAGAGGTACAACGATGGCCCATCTTCAGTGCGAACAATAACATCATTTCCGCTTTTTAAATTAACTAATGAACGGCTACGCTTTTATGGGTTCTAAATGTCTATCAAAATATGCGTTAATAATTATATATTTATGTCGACAATTGCTGGAATCCCTCCTTTAAATCTGTATTTGTGTAGTACAACACTACTAAAAAGCAAATAATGCTGTACACGACTCGTCCCAAATCCAAGCAAAGTCGGCAATCATGATGTCGAAGTGTGCACTGGCATGATACTTGTCCCGAATTACTTTATTAAAATATCTAGTTCCCTTTCCCCAAAAATTGACATTTTTAACGGGTTGAAATTTTGCCGTTACTTATGCTTGACCTTTCTGACAGTTCGTATTGAAGGTCTTTTTATAGGAACATAACCTATATGCACCATGTACTATTTAAATACATTCAGCACGCTATAGGGGGTAAGTGTGCCAAACAACTCCATCCAAGCCCCAGGATACTAGGTGTTGGAACTACGCCATAGGCTTTAAATAGTTTCCTCATTTGCTTATATACATAACACACATCATGGAGTCAGCCTAGGGTATAAGGAAGTCGACACCAGTCATTTCATCTACATATCATCTTTCACCTCAAACATCCTTCCTTCATATCAACAGTTTAGACGGATAAGGCATGTAATAACGATTCACCTAAACCCTAACACAATTCACATGAATCTAATGCCGACATAATTTTCGCATGTGTGTGTTTTTGTTTTTTTTTGTCAAGAAAATAATGATCGTAGATATTTGCAAAATGAAAAATGCACTAAATAAATGTGTACACATGGAGTACACATGTAGTACTGCAAGTTTTATGCGGTGTAATTTTATTTGAGGGAACGTAATTAATTCACATATTGAAAGTGAACCAAGGAAGTGTGTATGGATTATCACTTGTATTTTATTATAAGTATTGTGGCCAATTGAAAGGTGTATCGCTTCAGATTATGCTATCTTGGTACGGCTATTCTCGTACGTTAAGCAAAAATATAGAGAGCTGACGTCATCCTCGTTGTACATCGACACTTTTAATTAACTCTTAGACTCTAGAGGATGACTGTTAACTGTTGAATAGTATATATGAAGCACGACGAATCAAACAATTTTTTTTTTACTTGGGACTGTCGATAAATATATGTTTTAGTGTAGGGTGGCTGTGCATAACAATTAGTGCCTTCTCCCTTCTTCTCGCTATTCCAATGTTAGCTAGAAGAATCACCGCACATCGCTTGTAGGCATTATCCATGCAATTATGTATTTGTGTGAAACGCTGTTGTCACTGCTAATGAAATAAACTAGAATTTAGCACGTTTCTACACAATTGTTTTCTCACTTTTGTTTACTTTGGGTGTCGTGTTAACTTGTGCAAAAATTTAAGTGTTGGCAAAACATTTGATGAAGTATTAAAACATCTCTAATTAAACCCAGTAGCTAATGGTTGACTGTCAGAATAAATCCAAGCAAACTACATTTCATGTTCACTCAATGAAGATTTTTTTCCCCATAACAGTTTTTACTTTAATTGCTTTGAAGTCCATTTTAGGATTATGACACACCAGTCAGCGCCTAGTGAATTATACTACAGCACATTAGGATTATGACACACCAATCAGCGCCTAATGAATTACACTACAGCACATTAGGATTATGACACATCAGTCAGCGCCTAATGAATTACACTACAGCAGATTAGGATTATGACACACTAGCGCCTAATGAATTACACTACAGCACATTAGAATTATGACACATCAGTCAGCGCCTAATGAATTACACTACAGCACATTAGGATTATGACACACCAGTCAGCGCCTAATGAATTACACTACAGCACATTAGGATTTTGACACATCAGTCAGCGCCTAATGAATTACACTACAGCAGATTAGGGTTATGACACACCAGTCAGCGCCTAATGAATTACACTACTGCAGATTAGGATTATGGCACACCAGCCAGCGCCTAATGAATTACACTACAGCACATTGACAAACCATGATAAAATGTGTCAATTCAGTCATCAAAATAACTCAAATGATAAACATCTAAAGAGAATGTGATGTGACATGGATTTATATATATGGATTTTCAAATTTAATACTTTTTAAAACTTATTTTCTTGTTTTCGTCTTGTATTTGACAGAAAATCAGAAAATAAGAAAGGCTATAGTCTCTTCAATTGTGCTTGACAGTAAACAATATGCACGACACATAAAAGCTGTTTTTATGATTTCCAATTTTCCAACTGTTTTTTGTTCAATACTTGTATAAATAACACGATGAATCCTTAGGTAATTACCAGAAATATTATTTATTTCATATATTTATTTATATGTCTCCGCAGGACAAAACACTATATTTACCACACATAAAGTTAACGTCTTTTGGGTAAGTTTACAAAACACTATATTTACCACACATAAAGTTAACGTGTTTTGGGTTAATTTCAGGCTGAACCTGTTCACAAAATTTCCGTAATCGTTTTTTAGAATTAAATTGTCCCCTTGTCAAACACTCGGCCTACTCTCTTCTTGAATAGAACATGGTTATAAATACAAGTGTTGCTTCCTTTATTTTAGTCCCCCATTGCAATTTCGGACATACGACGCCAATTGTTCGTAAAGCGAACACGGCTAATAAGTCTCATAACGACCACCATGAATTGTTAATGACTGAACTGTTTGCTACCTGTACCCAGCAGCGAGGCATTGGTGCAACATGAATATACTTCCGTTTCTTATCTAAACACCGGTTACAATCAACCTTAATCACGGAATGCCCTGATTCGCTTTAATACATATTTAATGACAGGTCTTAGGTTTAATGACCATTGGATGAAACCACAGCTCGACGTAGTATAACACAAGCTACAAGCCACGAGCACTTCACATCATTTAGTGGCAAATATGTACAGGTTATGTTCTTCTAGTGTAACTTAATAATGGTAATGTTCCATTGGTAGTGTCAATAGTTTTTTTTTTTTGGTATTATTAAAATTATTTCGCCGTGATTGAATTCATTGCTAAGTTTATCCCTTTAG
>JAUELC010097079.1:0-11866 GCA_031471745.1 Cryptochiton stelleri
GTCATACGTATCGATTATCTTTAATGTATTTGTTGTCGAATTTTGATCAATTAAGTTGGTTCTTTGACATCTGTACAACTTGAGGACTAACACAGGAAGAGTGTTTAGCAGCTATAGGCGCCACAATGCTGCAGTGTGGCTGCAAAAGCTGCGGAGAAGAAGAGGGTAGACATCTTCCCGCTAGAGAGGTTTGGACCAGCTGAGACGTTTTGCGGCTTCCGTTCAGTTACATATGGCGGACTTCATCATTTGTTGATTTGACATTTTTTACTCAGTGTTTTGAAGCTATGCTGCACTTACGAAAACAACTTTTGCTACTATTTAAACTTGTAGCCCACATTCTCTCGATATAGATACGGTTAATCATAAGCTTCTCGTCCTTTAAATAAATCACGACGTGCTGCGTAATAAGCCGTGACCATCTAAATTTAAAACGTTAAATTGCGTAAGGAGCATACTTTCGTCGCACATAGTTACCGGCCGGGTGTTTCCTTATTCTGCGTGCGAATGAATTGACTGGAGAGTAGTCAGACAAAAGTTACAAACAGTATGATCTCCCCTTTACGAGAAAGTAAAAGGACAAGATTTGTCTAAAAAGCCCAATCTGTTTCAGATATAGGCTTATCCTCTGTCTTTCCACACAGAAACAAATCTATACGTGTTCTAAGAAAAACAAGATTCAGACTCAATCTAGCCTGCGTCGAAATGTATAAGAGGTAACTATAATAATCATTTGATGAATTCCTCTATATTGCTATATATAGATAAGCCTATGCCTCAGTCAGACACCAAATCTTAGAGTGGTCGGTTTGATTCCTCTAAAAGTATCATCAGCCTGCAACATTTTCTGAATCTATATCTGTTCTGGCTAAAGCTATATTGTGGCTATATTGTGTTTGCTAAGCCATTAGTAATAAGTACATAAATCACACTGAATCTGGGATAAAGATGTTGTGTCAAATACACCTGCATTAGTAATTCATATTCATGTCTGAACAATTACCAGTAAGTCAGTTGTAAAGCTGTTGTCAGAATCGTTACAAAGACATCCCTTTGTCAGATGTCTGCTCAGGCTATATATACGCTGTGTCACCGTATCATGTAAAAGGGACGCTTTCTTCTTTATCCTGTCTACGCAATACTTTGCTTCAATTGTTTCTATGATCTACGGCCCTTTGGCTAAGGGCAGCATGTTCCGAGCATTATCATGCTGTATTTACTTAGCAATGGAGGAACAATAATTTTCCAGCAGAGCAAAACAATTATGGTTTGTGTTAGTGTGGCTATTTACTGTTCGAGAACACCGCCGTCTTATAAGTGAATTACCCTTGAGTAGGGCGTTACATACCAATCAATCAATCAATCAATCAATCAATCACTCAATCAATCAATATATGGTCTACAATTTTCTTTTCAGATATACCAATAATGAAGTGCCAGTTGTTGTTTGTGGTTATCGTAGTAATCTTAGGACACTTATCAAGCACAGCTTCTGCCCAGTGGGCTCAGACAATGGGATGGGGAGGGGCGGGTGCTGGTACAGGAAAGAGAGCAGTCCTAAACAGTCATTGCGATGAGCAGACTCTCAACATACAAAGACTTATTAACCTATTGGCCGAGGTGGGTGTGCATATCTTATTTCTTTCATCAAGGTTGTGTGTTATATTTTAATGATGGTTTGGCTAAGCGCAGCATGTACCGAGCATACTCATGCTGGCTTTACTTAGCGATGGAGGAACAGTAATTGTCAGCCCAATGGTTGAATGGAACCACCACCCATGACCCTGGCAAATAACAATGACAAGATACAAGACAAGCATAGAATGAAAAAACAGACATAAGATAAACTGTGCAAATTTATAATGCTAGATGCCACATCAGACAGTATTTTTGTTGCCCCTTAGCCCAGAGAGCACCAGGGCACAGGCAGCTGTCTCCAACCACCCGTCCTTTAGCTAAGAGAGCACCAGGGCACAGACACCTGCCTCCAACCAACCGTCCTTTAGCTAAGAGAGCACCAGGGCACAGACACCTGTCTCCAACCACCCGTCCTTTAGCTAAGAGAGCACCAGGGCACAGACACCTGTCTCCAACCACCAACCACAATTTATACCTTATCTTCGGTTTTGACGAACATTTTATTTGCTACATTTTGTACGTATAAGAGGAATATTTCCCACAGCTAGAACAAATAACATTATTATTAACAGAAGATTATCACTTTTAGTGTCGCTGGTGGTAACAACAATAAAAACAACAACCAAATAACCATACGTTAGACCCTGTCTGTTAGGGCTATCGGCAACTGGATTAGAGAGCCTCGATCTGTCGAAGATATCTATCGTAGTATTAGGACTAAAGAAAGGTTAAAAAAACCAAACAAATCGGTTTTGCCTTGTGAACCTTGGATTTTTCTTTGTATATCAAACTATGAGTTGAGTAGGGGTAAGGGTGGTGTTAGGGTTTTCATACCTGGGATGTGGCAAATAAACGCAATTCTTTTAGTGTATACTTTCAGCCAAAATAACATGGTCTCCATGTATAATGTACATATTAACACAAGTCAAATATACTTCACGGATTAGTGAAACGACAAATGCGCAAGTCTCTCAAATACAAATCTTTTCTCCGTTATAAAACAAAGACCTCTTATTTGATTTGTCATTTTCAGGTAGAAGCGAAAAGACTTTTAGAATGTGGTGGAGAAGCTTTGTTTCTTGGAAACCCTTACGAATCAACATGATAAACTGACTTCATGACAAGCAGTTAAACAACACAACTTTCATTTTGGTAAGAGTATTCTATGTGGCAAGATGTCGCATGGGATTGAGTTAAGTGTGTGAAGGCCTACTGGTGGCGGAATAAACTTTGTTTCCAGCAGTTAAACTACTCATCAGATTCTATATAAACTTGGTACAAATATTCCATGTAGCAATATGTTGTATGGCATTCGATTGAGTTTGGCGTATGTAAGCCTACAAGTGGTGCCACCTGGTGAAAAGTTTTGTTTCGGGTTGTTTAGCGGACGGTTGGATGGAGCTTCATGTTGCTCTGGTGCCTCAGAGCTAACGGGTAACCAAAAACCGATCTGTTGTGGCGTCCTGTTATATCCTGTGGTTGTCTTGGATCTTGTCATTGTTTGTTGCCAGTGGTATTGAGGGTGGTTTCCTTCACCCATTGGGTTGACACGCCGTCATATGAGTGAAAGAACCTTAAGTACGGCGTAAAATCCAAATCAAACAATCGGGTTGTTTTCTTCAAAATCGCTTATCATACTTTATTTGATATTACTAAATAGGCCACCAAACTTGGTTAGATTTTGGTAAGAGTATTCTATGTGGCAAGATGTCACATGGGATTGAGTTTGGTGTATTTCCGCGTACGGGTGGTTTGCTCCACCAACAGTCAATCAAATTGGCATTAATTCAGAAAGCTAATGATCGCAACATGTTTTCTTTATCCGGGCGTACATTGCGACTCAGTTGAGCTCTTGTTCATTTTGTTTTCAGTTCATTATTTTTAGCATTATTAAAGGTGATAAAATAACTTTATGATAACGTCGAAGCCTCTATGTGCGTGATTGGAATAAATATTGTGTTCATATCAGATCTAGCAATAATTTATAAACATAACAACAAGTAGAACCCCTTCGGTAGGCTGGTCGCGTTACTCGCAGCAACAAACACATGTATGGAGTAAAGTGGTATATTTTATGCATCTTCTACAAATGAGCTTGTACTGTGTAGACACTATGTGCATGTGATTTTGAGGTCGATGGGTTGGGTTGTGAGAAAAGATGTGCGCAGAGCAATCAGGCAAAGGAGTTGCCAGCTTTGACTTCGACCCTATGCAAGTTATATAAACTCTTTTTGGTTTATGTATTATGGTCAAGATAAACAATTGTGGCCGTTTTTTTAAATATAGCTTTGACCTTGTCCCCATGCCCTTGTGTGGTCTCAATACAAATCCACTGTACATCCTAGGGTTGCGAAGAATCTTAATGCAAGGTGTGAATTCAGTAACTGATTTAGTTTAATAATTTTAATCGAGTTTAAAATAGTTTTGAACTTGACATCATGAGCTTCAGGGTCACGAGCAATTTATATGCAAAGTAGGAAGATCTTCACTCATTTTAGAATTTAAGAATTATGTTTCGGTCTAGCTCTATTTGGGCCTGTTTTGTACGGATTCAACAGAAAAGCCTAAAAACAAAGCCCCATGATTTTCCCTATAAGATCTCGCTTATCTGACATTATTGTACGGATTATAATAGACTGATACCCGGCGAGATTAAAATGATATATAGATTAATATTCATTTGAGTTTGTTCAACTTAATGTGCCTTTGAGTTTGTTCAACTTAATGTGCCTTTGATTTGGTTCAACTTAATGTGCCTTTGATTTGGTTCAACTTAATGTGCATTCAATTTGGTTCAACTTAATGTGCTTGTGATTTGATTTAACTAAATGTGCCTTTTATTTTGTTGAAAGACAAAAACTCATTTAGAGGCTGTAATGTGTGTGGGTTTTTTAAGCTACAAGTATGGATGAAAACTACCAATCAATCGTTTAGTGTTAATAACATATTTGTTTATCCCCTAGGCTGCTAAAGATGATGCCATGTCTCATTAGAAGAGAGAATCGTTGAGACCTTGGTGTTGAGCTTAGAGCACTGTTCCTAATCGATCCAGTTCTTTTTACGTTTCCATGATTATGCATGCAGTATCTTTCAATGACTTCTTCTCGTCTTGATTGGATGGTTCTTAGCTTAGTGAACAAATTATTCATAAAATGAAATTATTGTACACTATTGGGAAGTTCACTACCATGACGAACTTCTGTGGGCACATACTTATAACCAAGTTTAATGTAGGCATAAAACAAAATCATAACATGTCAAGGTAGCATATGTCTACATGTTCTATATTTATAATTTATAATTCATTTCCCACTTCCACCACATTTAAACTTGTGACAATTCTTCCCAGAGAGTGATTCCCATCCGAGCATTCTGGAATCATGATACGGTTTATCAATAAAATACTTACTACTTGATGTTCTTGCGTTAATTGTTAATTTATTTTTTGTAGATTGTATGTACTTACTTGGTATTGAGGTTTACTATAAGCTCATTTGACCAATCCCTATAATTACTGCGAAAAAAAAATCAATTATAAAAAATCAATTATATGTCTTCAGATAGAAATTAACCTGTAATAAAGTTCTGATATACAGTTATATATCTTCAGATGAAGATTAACCCGTATTAATGGTCTGATAATACGTATTAAAGTTCTGATATACAGTTATATGTCTTCAGATGAAGATTGCCCTGTATTTAAGTTCTGATATACAGTTATATATATTCAGATGCAGATTAAACCGTATTAAAGTTATGATATACAGTTATGTATGTTTAGATGAAGATTAACCCGTATTAAAGTTCTGATATACAGTTATATGCTTTCAGATGAAGATTAACACGTATTAAAGTTCTGGTATACAGTTATATATCTTTAGATGAAGATTAACCCGTATTAAAGTTCTGATATAGAGTTATATATCTTTAGATGACGATTAACCCGTATAAAAGTTTCGAAATATAGTTATATATCTTCAGATAAAGAATTAGCCCACCTGGGAGTTGCGAATTACAGTAATATGTCTTTACATGAAGGAGTCACAACTAAACTAACCAGACCGCTATTATACGGTTAATCAATGGGCACTAAATCAAATATGGTATATTTTAATGAATGTCTCTTTAAGACTGTTCTGTATATTGGCCTATACTGGGTATATTTGGCAAAGGTATACATTCGCAAGGTGTAGGTGGACTACGCCTCACAGAACAACCTTTATTTAAATATGTTTTAAATATTGGCCTTAGTCACTCAGCGCTGTGGTTAAATATTTGCTGAACAAAAATATATCTTGAAATGGTTTTCAGATGTTAATTTATTCCTGGCCCAGAGACGTCAGCAGTGTGGTAAAGGTGATTACAAGTATCACTCGAGAGGACGGTAATTGTACTTCATTACAAAAGCTTAAGCTCGGAAATAGACGAAAGGCTATACAACTGAAGTGCCAGTAGTAGTCGTTTTTCGGGTTGCCTTTGTGTTCATGCATATTCGCGTGCTGTCTGTGGGTGTATTTTTGGGCTGAATACATTTTGTTTCGTTTAAGAGACATTTATTAACATAGTGTCGATAGGGTGATAGAAGGGCTCTTTATTTCATTCGGCTAGTGAAAGAAGTAGAAAACTTTTAGGTTCTGTACCCAGTTACGGGTGGGCTGTGCTACTGATTGTGACCAGAAACTCTTTACTTTAGGCTAATCACGCCGCTTCTGGAAGTAAAAAAACTGTTTGACGGGCGTGACAATCCCTGAACAATGACCCTGCTTTATGTAGTGGAAGAATAAAAAGAAACCTTTCTACCGCCCATCATTGCTGAAGGAGCAGACGAGCACTACGTACCCACTGAACCACTGAGTAAACATCGGGTTAAAAACGTTACAAAATATTTGAACAAGCTAACAACTCAATTTTACTGTTTAATAGATTTTATTTTTCTTACAAAATTGGCAAGTATTGGTGGAGTCGGGTGATGCGGTACGAGTACATGTACGTGTTGGCAGGTGTACCGATACAGTCATTCTTTATTCACATTTATAGTCAATCCTTTAATACAAACCTCATATTTCTACCACGAATAATATACTAACACAATTAAAGGGGTCGAACATTTTAGGTATCGCATAAATACATTTAATGCAATGTTGAGTAATGCATAGATCCACGCTTAATTGAATTATACAGAATAATATTTAAAAAAATAATGCCTATCAGCGATACTACAGCGAAAATTTGGCGACATCATAATTTGAAACTCGCCGAACGGAATACTCTAAGTCAACTTGGAAATTGAAATATAAATTTTAAAAAAGATTTACATCCGGAACCCAGTTAAAATATCGTTAATCTTTCTAACAGCATCCAGGTATCAATTCTCGTTATTCCCTAAAACATTATAATCTTTTCAGCCAAATTTTAAAGTAAAATCTGCAGCCCTTTGTATGACAATTTGCCATTCAATCTTATGCGACTAAGCTCTTTAGCTTAATGTGAGTTGATTAAATGCATTGTAGGACCAAGTTATCATTTAATACAGACTTAGTGATATCTGATAGTCCGTTACTGAAATCTTTCATTGAATTACAGATATCCCCAATTCAATAATTCTCTGGATTAAATGATGATTTACCATAAAGAGAACCTAGTTGTTATGTCGATCCAACAAGGTGCATTGGCCACATATATTAATATTTCAATATTAATTGAAGAACAATACATTGTATTAAATCAAGCAATAGTTAAAAATTGCAGTCTGACAAATAACGCTCTACCACTTATCTCTTGGCATATAATATGAAATAATCTGTTTAAGCGTATCAAAATATATTGAAAATTACTGGCCTCCTTTGTTTTCAATTTCATGCATTGGAAATGAATTACACAAACAAAAAATGAATTAAAGTATCGAGAAATATGTCAACGTCCACATTTAGATGACGTTCCTTTAGTGTCAATAATCATTTTCACATCATCTAAAAAATAATTAACAAAAAATACGTTACGCCCACTTTGAACCCAAAAGATATATAAAGAATGAAACAGAATGTTTAAATCTTAACTTGTAAAAATGAGTTTATCGGAAAACCTCTCTATAAACAATTCATTTCCCATGACAAATCATGTCAGAAAAGCATCTGCACTCCCATCAGACTCGACAAACAAACTCCCCACAAGCTCGACAGACAAACTCCCCACAAGCTCGACAGACAAACTCCCTTTAGGCTCGACAGACAAACTCCCTCAGGCTCGACAGACACCCCCCTACCCCCCGAGGTACGACAGACAAACTCCCCTCAGACTCGACAGACAAACTTCATCAGGCTCGAAAAACACTCCCCTACCCCCCGAGGCTTGAGAGACAAACTCCCCTCAGACTCGACAGACAAACTCCCCTCAGACTCTACAGACACTCCCCTAAGGCTCGACAGTCAAACTCCCCTCAGACCCGACAGACAAATTCCCCTCAGACTCGACAATCTGCCCCTAGGCCATTTTAGTTGTTGCTGTAGTACTGTTGCCCCCCAAAAGTACAGCTTACTGATTTAAAATTACGCACAAAAAGTTGTCTCAGAACGAATAAATTTTCAGGCAGCTAGAGGGAGAAAATCCACATGTAAAATCGTGAGTAAAGTACGTAAACTGTACTAGCAAACTGCACACAGCGTTATTAGACGAACAACAAGATGACTTGTCAATACCGTAGAGTCAGCGTCTCGACGAAAGTGAGAATAAATTAATTATCTATGGCTAGAAGGTGGTTAAGAGTAGCGAGATCCAGTGTACAATATATCAATTTTGGAACACGCAACTCAACTGATGAATCATGGGAAATCAGGTTTTATTCTGAACACAGTCATTTCTAAAATTCGCAGTTGACAAATATTTTGTTCAGTGTGTTTATGCATTGTACATACACAAAAATATACACGAGCTGCAAAGCCTGTGGTCCGCTTTTAGCGAGATGACTTTAATGATGGAGCTGTTAGTTTATTAACGGACAGTCAAGGATTTACTGCAAATTAAACTGCGAGAATCAGAAAAATGTAAAATCTCAAACGCAGCATACGTCGAATAAAACGCTCAAAGCTGAATAATAACGTCAATGCCGTTGAGTTACGGCAAAGGTGCGTTGTATACTTCTAGCTAACAGATTTCTAGTAATAACTAACAAAACTATTAGCCTTGCATGCATTGATTGATCATTACAAGCCACAAAATATAGTTAACTGTATATATGTGAAAACATCATAAATTCAAATCGAATTAATGTTAGTATGATTATTTTCATAGGCATGAACTCGTACATGCTTGTTTAAATGGTCCTTTCGACTGAAGGCTTTTCCGCACACAAGACATTTATGGGGTCTCTCGCCGGTGTGTATCCTTCTATGACGTGTTAACTCTTCATTTCTGATAAAAGCCTTTGTACAACCTTTTTCTGAGCATCTGTAAGGTCGTTCGCCTGTAAACAATATATACATCAGATAAAAATATATTAATAAACAATAAGTATAATATTTTTGGTAAACAAAACGTCTTGATGTGAATGTCAACAGATGCGGTTAACTACACAGCGTGACGTTTAGGTGGATCACTTAACATCTTTATTGATTTTATTTGATTTATTCACCAATGAAACAAATATGTCAGAGGGAATAAAGCTCTTTAAAAAATGTTATATCCCGTAGAACATTTTTCTAGTACATAAATATTGTCAGAAAGAAGTTACATCGTCATTTTTATGAATAAATATAAAAAGATAAAGAAGCTGACAGGATGGAATAAGTCACATAATGGCGGTTATTATCTGAAAAACGAAAAGCTATTTTTGTTAGTTTCTTTCATTAAACCATCCCTCTAACACTGTGACTTTTGTCCACTTTATGGTAGATTGTCTTTAGGGAATCACCATAATAACACTATTGAAGCGTTGTATGCTGCAAATCAATATTTATTTATGTCATAACCTCCGTAGGAACATAGGATCGATCCTCAAACTATTGGTTCAGCATCTCAGCATCTCAGCGAACCGTTAATTCATGTTACATGTTATGATTGTTTATGTTGGGAGTGATGTTTATACATTTTGTTGCAAGAAGTCGTTGCGATCAGCACCCATTTAAGATAGTATAGTATTTTAGTTGAAATTTAGATAAGAGTTGTCTAGTTTCTGTCTTTATCAGGGACCTAAGTTGTAATCGTAGAGGGAGCTACATTTGGGACGGGAATTCGAATTTCTAGAAGGGGTTGTCTAACTTTTCTCTACATCTGGAACCATGTTCGAATTATCAGGGAAGGGTTGTCTATGTTTTCTCTATACATCTGACACCCAAGTTCGAATTTCAGGAACGGTATGGCTAGCTATATCTCTACATTATCGAATATCAGAGCAGGCTTATCTATAAAAGTTTTTCTTCAAGCCTTTTTTGACCATATAGGTCTACAATAATTGCCGTAAAAGAGGTAAATAAAATGTGACTATATACCGGTATGAATGCGGACATGTCCTCTTAGCTGTCCTTGGTTACTGCAGCATACTTCACAATATGGACATTTGTAGGTTTTGGGTCGTCTTATGCGGCGCTGTGCGACACGCTGAGATTTCAACAGTTTGTGTTGTTTAAAAGTGATAGGACTGGGTGTTTTATAACCACAAGAGTCCGAGCTTTCTTGTTGAGGTAGGGCACCAGGACTCAGTGCCCGCAATCGTTCTAACGATTCCTGATCAGTTCTAAGGAACGTTTCTGGATATTGTTCTGTAATTGTATTGACTGGCACACTTTGTCCTAAGCATTCTTTACTAAAGCCGACTTTTTTATAAGGAAAATTGAAATAAGAATTGAGTGGTGTGAAATGATGTGGTACTCCATATAGACCGCTGTGACAACAACACATAGGAGCTGGAAAATAGTTCTTGTAAACAGCATATGAAAACTGTGGCTGTTCAAATGATGTCGACACAACTTGTTCGGAGAAAATTGACTTTGTGGTTTCTCTGTCTGGGCTGTCTATTAGACTAACTTTCCTGGAGAAATGTAACCCTTGGTTCACACTCTTAGACAGGGGGTATCCCTCACGAACGAGGACTAACGGAGAAAATACCTTCGGCGTTTGAGCGTGGTCAAACGTTCCCATGATTTAATTTCAAGTCCAGAAGAAGTATGAGTGTTCCAATGTGCACAGAAAACGTCTGGTTAGATGTATGTATGATGTACGTATGGCCCAGTGTTGTCTCACCACGGAATATATTAGTTTAATATTCTATTCGTTCTACGTCATGCTTACAGCAAACAGCTAGTCGGTTAAGAATCGGCATATAGAAAACTGTTGTCCTCATATAAATACAAGTTTGGGTCTTTGTGAACTAGGCTTTTTCTATATTTAATTCGATTGCCCACACAATAAGGGGCGTGTAAGATATGGGGTGAACGATATTCATGTTAATAGATCTGGTTAGCTATGTAAAGGAAATACACCTCATATATCCGGACTGGTGACATTTTAAAATATATTTTCTTTCAAACGAGAAAGCTTTTCAAAGGAAAAATAGTGAAAGAGCTTTGAAATTTTTCCTGCTCACCAAAGAACCACTTTCATTTCTAATGTACCTCTTTTTTCTTTTCGCCATCTTTTGAAAACAAAGAATATAACATGGCCATTGGTGTGGAAAACACGCTCTATTCACAACTCGAGGACGTTTAAAAGAGTGACTGTCACCATAAGCTTCCTTCCTATTAGAATTTTAAGTTCTCTTTCTGTTGATATATCTAACCCGTCGCTTTGTACTTGAGTAGGCGTGTAGTTTCATATTGTATACAGGTGGATATTTTTATTTACAAATCAACATTAACATCAATCAGCCACACGGGGTGATATATAGCGTTTTCGCGAAAACAGATTTTAAAAAGTATAGAGTACTTTATACTTTTGTTTAAGTAACAGCTTCTCATTTCAGATAACTCTTTAAATCAGTTCTCGGCTGTAAACACTCAATACACTATATTTGCATGTATGTTTGAACATAAAACAGTTCATCAAACCTTGTGTTTAAATATCATAACAAATGTGTTTGTGAGAGTTGATTAGAATACATGTACTTTTCTTAAAGCTATAGAAAACTTTAGAAACGAAAATATGCATAGAATTGTTCTATATCATATTGGTAATTTGGTATTTTGCAATTTGCACTTATGAAATCAGCTGGTCTATTGAAATAAGAAAATATTATCAG
>JAUELC010097300.1:0-10003 GCA_031471745.1 Cryptochiton stelleri
CTGGAATCAATCTTCTTAAATGCCTACTTTGGTTCTCTATATTGTGATTTATGCCCCGATTTAACCGTTACTGATTGATTTCGATAGTGTTTATTCAATAACATAGGTGGGCTCATATCTATATAAAAAAAAAAAGCCAGTGGTTAGGGAGAGTTCCATGTAGGCCTATAAAAGCGTGACGAAAACCAGCAGACCCAACGATGAGCCGATATATCAGATGTTCAGAATCCCTTGACCCCAGCGATAAGACACCCCTAAAACTATCATTATCATCTGTATTAAGGCGTTTCCTTACACACTCCGACTTTAACCCAATATGGTTCATATCAGTCCTTAAGGTGACAACTGTCAATTGGAGTTAATAATCATTGTCTTAGATAGAAAACAACCTAAATTTGTCGCGTATTATCAAACGAAACAAGATACACAACAAAAAGGATTATGCAACAAGAACTTTACATTTACATATAACGATGTTTGAATGGTGTAAGTAAATTTGGCTTAAAATGTGGTGGCGCGCCCGTTTGACTTAATTCTGATAATTTAATTACAACATTTTATCTTAAATTCTGTGATTTTATATATACAACAAATCTCCAAGTATTTCCTGTAGTAACTTTTACAGGCTTAATTAAAAAAAACATGTGCTCATAATGCCTTCTGTTAACATTTTAAGAGTAATTTTAACTTGGCATAAATTTGTCTTGATTGGATGCTTTGGGGTTTTCCAGCTGATCGAAAATCTAGTTACATCACAATAAGTGTAATTATGATGCGAAGTGAAAAAACTGTAATCTTGACTGAAGTGCATGCAATTTTATGTGATTCTTGAGCCGTTATAGAGCTAAAATGTATTATGGTAAGAAGGGGGTGGAAGCAAATGATACAAAGACAGCAGAGTTTATATAGATATTCTGTGAGCAAATCAAAGTTTAATGGAGTTTTAATTTTGTTTTACATCTATTTGATATCGTATGTATATGGGCTAATTCTGCCTTGTGTTATTTAACCATGGGATATGACTACAATGATGATAATTCCTCTGGTAAAGATGTAATTAGCAATGATAAAGGTTTATTGCCAGGTCGTCCGAACACAGAACACTCCATCCATTTACTTCTTAGACGGTTAAAAAACTATATTTTTATCAACATCAACTATCTGCTACGTCAGTATTAATTCCAACATGCACAGTTTTCTTAAAATAGAAGTGCTTTATCTACACTCCTACTGCTGATTATAGTTAGACATGATGTAAAGCAGATTGAGGTCGTTAGTAAACGGACTGGATTCCCAAATAAGCTTATCAAACCTCCTTCGAGACACGCCTAGATTTAATAACTTACCAATCTCTTACATGGCCTTGTTAGTTTAACACGGTCTTTTGGGGTGAATTTGTTCTGGAGTCGTGTAAATATTGTGGGTTTTTTTACCCCAGATTAACTTTATCCAGAGTGTTTGATCTTACAATTAGTTAAAAACCACATCTTGTATCATTTTGAAGTTAGTTTATAGAACAACTGACTTGTAAACCTGGTTATAAAGAAAGTTTCCACCCATGTCAAAAATGTAGACGAGAATCCCGGTACTTAAAACATCGGACATAAAACATGTGCATATTTTCATGGCAGACTGCCACTGTCATATAGTTGGTACAAATAAGATATTTGTTAACGATAACCCTAAATGAATAACCACAGTGTAATGTTCTCGCATAAGTTATTTATAACGGGAATAACACATAAAACTATTTGCTTATGTAGGTAAAAAGAAAACTAAACAGCATTTTTGCCGTATGTTTTAAACAAATAGTTTGTATACCTCACTAAAAGGCTACAATACCAGTGAATTTGAGTGATGCACAATCAAAAAAATATATCTGTTTATTCTCCCTGTTTAATGAACACAAGATGTTTTCCAAATTAACATCTTTCAGTGAAAATAGTATTCCTGATTGGGTGAAAACATTGGTCTCAGAAAATAGAAGAGTGTCAGGTGTGGTCAACAATATAACTGTCAATTCTCACTTTGGTGACATCATCATTTCATCAAAGTTTTAAACTTGCTCAGTGGCAATTATGACCGCTTAATCCTTCAGTTTCGCACCTCTGCGCTCTTGCAACATTCTTGGGGATATCCAGTGGGATATTTCATCTCAAAGAGAATGTGCCTTTAAAGACAATATGTGGGTCAAGTGACCTAAGTCTGTAGACACAAGACATAGAAGGGCTATCTAGTCCTATCCATGATAAAAAAAATAATATAATTCCATACCGGCTTATCTTTCATATCGAAGAGCACACCTGTGGTTCTTTCAATAGCAGAAGTTAAAGCTCCGCCAAACTCTGTAAAGACAATGGAAGCCGATAGAGGCCATCTCGCCACCTGTCTGCCTCGCCCTTTTAAGCAGAAGGCGGGGCAGCGAGATAGCGAATTTCGCCTCGCTTCGCTATCTCGCTGCCTCGGTACCTCACTGCCTCGCTTCGCTATCTGGCCACCTCGCCCTTTTTTTAAAAGGGCGAGGTCGCGAGGTGGCGAAATGGCCTCTATCGGCTGACGCTCGATCGCTCGATCGCTCGATCGCTCACCTGGTACTGTAAGAAGTCAGAATCTTGTCTCGATATCAATTATGTTTACTAGATGTCATACGAACTATATGATTTTATACTCTTTGTTTTTTGTAAATATAGTGGTAATTAATTTCGAATATTTGATTTAATGACTAATAAAAATAAATATATGTAATAAATTTTTTATTTTTTAGATATCACAGCGATTTGATTTTTTAATCATCCGCTTGTTGTAAATAGACCACGCATGTGCCTGCTCATAGGAAGTACAGATTTGGCTTATATCAAAAACTATAATCGCTTCGCCGTTATCCGCTGCAGAATGTCCCTGAGTGATCTCTGCATTCAGCCGTCGTTGTCGGCTGGTGATTGTTTAGTGGATGTTCACATAGTCGTGGATGTCCGAAATAATCTATGGTTGTAATCAATCAGATTAAACCAGACTTAAAATATATCCCTTGTATATTTAAATGTTGCGTTTTAGATGACGACAACCCAATGAGGTCAGGGAGTGTAGGGTTTTTTGAAAGGTCACTGTCATAATGTTCCAATAAAAATCGAGTTTACACGAGGCTGCGGTAAATACTGAGATTAGCCGAAGTCGCCCGACAGTCGCGTGTTACATGAGCAAATGACATCTCCACGCAAAATGTATTATTTGAGTGATGTTTGCTTATAATGCTCCTGTCCTTTCGTAACAACAAGCGTTCGTCAGCGCCACCGGAAATAATCGGCTTTTACATACCGAGTTTTCCAACTAACTGCTCTGTGACTGATCATCTACACAAACCAATCGACGCCATTTTCTATGAGTTGTCGTAAGATCTAAGACGCGACATTCAAATATACAGGGAGCTATTTTAGATCTGATATGAATCAGATTGGGTGGTAATTAACATGATTATCAAAGCTATGATTTGATCTGAAACTCCTGGGAATTAAATATTTACTAGCGGAAAACACAAATCTTCGTATGACAACAAATGGATATACCATGTTAAACCATGCTACAGATATGACAAGGGGTATCGTTGTCACTGTTGTACCTGGTAGTGCAATATTTCCTTTGTTCAAGCACCTTGTATAAAATTGGAACAGTTGACTATGATAAGAAATAAACGTGAGGAGATTAAAGATAACGTATTTGACAGGGTATGCAAAGGATACGTGAGAGTGGAGTTTTAAAGTGAAATGCCCTATCCCCGGCAGAATCTCGGCCTCAACAACCTAATAGACAATCTCTGTAGACAGGTCGTGCTCTAATGATTTTTTCAATAAACTCCGGGAGCAATATTTCACAGAGTAAAGATTTAATTGAATTATTAGCTTCCACCATTGATAATGATAGATATTATGTAATGGAATTCAAGTCATTTTTCGATTTGTTTGTCCGTTCTACAATGACAAAGTCTATCGAAATGTCACAAAGTTTTATCGTTTCTGATATTAGCTATACATCTGAAGGCAAGCCACAAATTTATTCACCAGTCAGACAATATTTTTCAAATATTTCGCCATAAATATAGTTGACAGGCTTACATACCATGCCTGTTGTGATTACGTGGACAGTAGAGATTATGTCGCAGCCAAATATAACACTATAATTAAGGAGAGGTCTCCCAGGAGAAGCGGATAACGTTACCTCAGTTTTACCTCAATCCACAAGTTATCAGATATAATTTCAATTTTGTATATGGTTGTTTGAAACTATATCTTATTATAAGACGTGTATGCAGCTGCTCATGTTGTTTCAGAAACTTGAATCGACATTACTGGTACATTTCATAATAATTCACTTTTAAAGGGTCAAACAATATAACATCCTTCTTTATGGTTCGAAAGTGTTACCTAAGATCATGAAAACCATCTTCTCGAGCCAAGCTAAAAACATGGGTGTATTACCCTTGACACATAAGACACCTTTATCATGTTATCTGGGTCAACTAAGGGCACATAATCCAGTCCAACGCGGGGTAATGAAAATAAATCGTTCATCTGTACGACTCTAGTTGAAAAATAATGTCGGAAAGCAGCACTCAAACATCTGATAGCAAACTGTTACTGTGCATCAATTCTAAAATCTGCTTTAGAAACGATTGCCCAGAAAACATAACAACGCAGTTTACAGAAAGTCTTGCTGTGACATATCACAAACTAGAAACATGTTCTGTCATTTTGAACAGCTATAAAAAAAAATACACGTAACTGCTGAAGAGTCGTTGATTGGGCATTGACGGGTGAACGTAGCCGATCGAAATCGAGCATATGAAATTGGGTCATAACATGAACATCCAGTCTAATATCGCATGGTGTCTCTACACGTGTATAGGTGAAGAGATAGCATGTGTTCGGATGATGGTGAAAACATATTTGAATGGTTATTATTCGGACATTGGCGTCGTTTAGAAATAGTAATTCGATTTGCCTATCGAAAGTCGTTATGACGAGTTCTGTGAATTAACGCCCAAAACGAAAAATAGATGACCACTTATATCAGTTGGAACAAAAAGACGAGACGATATTATAAGACGTTCTATGTGGTATGACAAGGTTATCTTCACAAAATAGACACCGCCAAGTCTGAATTAACTACCGATTTCCCACAGACTCCAATTCTAACCCAATTAATGTGATTCATATCAGTCCCTAAAGGTACCAAGTCAAATGTAGTCAGCAATGATTGCTGTAGACTGAAAGCAGGCTCATTTATCAAGGATAACCAAATTAGCCATGTATTTAAAAACGAAACAAGATATCCATCCAAGGAGTTGGTCAAGATATAAGAATTGGACAGCTTCTTGGGGATGCATTAATAACGATTAAAGCATACGAAACCATCATTTATTGAGGAAAAATAGATCTCATCGGCAGCCGACAATTTATTCGCCGTACTCACAGTTACTCATATGGCAACATAGCCTCCAGTGCAAAGTGCTACGAATTGTAGTTGCGCACACATTCGATATCATAAATGTTGATTTTTTAAAAATAAGGAGTATTTCCAAGACGATCATATGAACGCACTCTCTTTGTATGTTACTTTTTTTTTGCTCTGAAACCTGATGGTTGATGGTTGTATAACATTGCGTTCAGTTGAGATGTATATCCTGAAATTGCTCCTTCTGTCAAATTTTTCACCTTTCTTGAATTGTTTTTTTTTAGGAATATGGAATAAGTCTAGGGGAGTTCAGTTAAAATGGTTTGTAAGAATGTGATAAAAAACGTGACGCAGAGACAGCACTGTTTACTCAATAAATCCGAGTTCAGTGGAGTTTGATTTTTTTAACAAAAATCTTTTTGATATATTGTTTGATGACAAAATTGTTCACATAGAGCTTCAAGTTATCAGCAAATTAGAGTTAAATGGAGTTTTAATTTTGTTTACATCTATTTGATATAGTATGTAAATGGGTTAATTTGTCTTGCGCTATTTAGCCCCTGGGTCACATGGCTGCTGTGAAGATCATTTAACAATGATATCGGTTTATTGTAAGACCGTCTGAACACTGCACGTCATCACAACACAGGCTGTAATCATCCTCTCTTTTCATTAAAACCAATTAGCTATACTACGTCGGTATTAATTCCACCATGCCACGCGATTACTAAACACTGCACTTTGTTTCTGATATCAGTGCTTTATGTACACTTCTACTGTTGTTTATAGGGAAACATGATGTAAAGCAGATTGGAGTTGTTAGTACATGGACTGGATTACCAGACTGGGGTGGATACAAAGCTTATCTAACCTCCATCGAGATACGCCTACATTTAATAACTAACCCATCTGTTACGTGGACTTGTTAGCTGAAGACGGTCGTTCGTGGATAATTATGTTATGGTGTCGTGTAATATTGTTTTAACTTCAGAGACGCCGATTAACTTTTTCCAGAGTGTTTGAAATTTGAATTAGTTAACGACTATATCTGTAGTATTATTTTGAATTTGGTTGACATAATGACTGACCTGGTTATAAGGAAGGTCTCGTGCATCCATGTCAAAACTGTAGACGATATGTAATCAGTAGTTTAAATGAGAAATCTTCAGATAAAAATCGTGAAAATATTTCTATGGCAGGCTGTCACTGCCACATAGCAGTGCACTTTGTTATACATCAAAAGTGTTTAGGCCCACTGTAACCCTAAACGAATTATCAAAGGGTTCTTCTCTTATGTTAGTTGTTTATAAAGGGCGTATGGAATACGGTGCTTCAATTGGGAGAAGTGTCTGATAAAACATAAGAACTCTCTGTTTTTGTTGGTGTGGAAATGGTCATATTATTCTTTTTATTATGTTATTTCAGTATATGTTTTTTTATATAATTGTTTTGCATATTTCTGTAAGCTACAATACCAGTGGATTTCAATCAACAATCAGAAAAACCTATGATTATTGAACATCGACCTTGGCCATGCAAAGGTATTCCAGATTAGATTAAAACTTTTGTCTCGTGATGACATAATTGTGTTTGCTCTGTGGTAAACTAGATAATCAAAACTGTCAAATCTCACTTTGATGGAGTCAGCATTTAGTCAACACATTAATCCGGCGTTGTCGTAAATAGTTAATGGAGTGCAATAGGCACACACTGGTGCTTGATGATTGATCACGTTGTTGTGGATAACCGGAATATTTTATGGTTGTAACTGACATGACTATCAGAGCTATGATTCAATATGACAATCCTCAGGAATCAAATATATTAATGAGCAGAATACAGAAGTCTTCATATGACAGTAAATGAATGGACCATGTTAAACACTGGCAATACAAATATGGCTGCAGTAAAGCCACAACTGTTGTACATGACAGCGCTTTCGTGACTTTGTTCAAGCACTTTGTATTTAATTATAACAGGTTTTATAAAGCTTATTGCAAGTATCGAAAGCAAGAATACAGTATTGTTACAATTCACTAATGAACCGGTTCGACACTCTCTTAAAAATAGGGTTTACATGTGAAATTGATAGCAGAATTGGTTTTGGGTGTCATTAGGGGAATGATCTTGAGTACTGGTACGTCAGTTTGTGAAGCCGATCTTTTGAGGATTGTATGTGATTAAATATTAAATAATATATGGAGGTCGTTTCCTACAAGTACCATCATGTTTCCAATTGCTACTGGACATTGTGATAGATTCTATTTGAGCTAATACTAAGCTTACTATGTACAAACACAAGTACTGTTATTCCGAACACAGAGCACTTCATCAGGATGATGACGACATAAAATGTCGAATGGTCGAGCAAATATGATGTTCCCCGTGACATAAAATGTCGAATGGTCGAACAAATATGAAGTTCTCTGTGTTTAGAATAACACCTCTGGGGTATTACAGAGACTTATCAGTGGAACTATAGATTTTTGGTAATTTCCAAACCGTTTTCAAACAGTTACTAGTGTCTTGTTGACTGGCTGTTTGATCAACGGCTAGGCTCTGGCTTATTCACTGACTGAGCTCTGTATTATGTTTTCAAAGACTATATCAGTTTTGCTGTTAAATCTCCGAAAACCAAGAACATTATGAGTTGAGGTTGTAACAAATAGAGGTTGTTCTATTTGATGTTGTATAATGAAGACACCCCTGATGTCAAGACTTTTTAATGGCCCCTGGTAATAAACAACCTTCAATTACACCAAGCTTTGTCAATGTTGAGAATGGGCTACTACTCTGATGATCAGTTGACTGTAATGAGAAATAAATGTGGACATATTAAAGATAACCTATTTCACAGGGTATGTAGAGGCTAATTGAAGTGGAGTTTAGAGCGAAATATCCCCACCGCCGACAGCTTCTCCATGTCAACAAACTAACCGACAATCTTTGTAGACAGATCGTGCTCTAATGATTGTGCCAATAAACTCCTGGAGCAATATTTCACAGAGGAAAGATCTAATTGAATTATTCGCTTCCTGCATGGATATTAATCAATGTTAAGAGGTAAATCTTTTTCGATGCGTTTCTCCGGGCTATAGAGAAGGATTCAAACAATTTAGTAAGTTTGACTCCTTTGGGGATATAAGCCTTTCATTCTGAGGCAAATCCAGGGTCAAATAGTCTGAAGATTCTACTGTTACAAGAGACCTGGGCCAGAATTCACTCACAGATAAGAACCGGGATACAAATCACAACTTTCAACAATACAATATCTGAAGCAGCATGATGTCATACTTGATCATATGACAAACATTGTGGAATATCGTGAGCCTGATCGGGTGGGAGCTTTATGTGCCCTGGTGATCTTTGAGCTAAGGGACAACACATTGTCGATGTGTTTTGGCGTCTAGCACTGTACATAGGCTTACTTAGTCTTATTGTACCATGTATTCCGTCCTGTGCGTGTCTGATATGATCACATTGAAGCCCCATAAGGATGGCCCGTCGTGGTATGTGTGAAATAACCTTGTGCTGAGTAAAACCTCAATCAATCAATCAGAAAAACAAACAAACATGACCCTGAAAATATTTAAACTAGATTCATGTAATCCGGTTCAATGCATGTACCTGCTGTATACAGTAGCATTTTGCTCTATTCTTTACAATTTTCTTGACAGCTTTTCTTTCGATTTGAAAGCAATTTCATCTCGGCGAGTTGTTTAAAACGTACCTATAATAGACCTACTCTGCTTGTATGTATGTAATATAGTAGTGAGATAAATCAGAGAGGATGGGTATATGTAATAACGTGTGGATAGATTCATTTCGGTTGATCACTAGTTAAAGGAATTTGGTAATATTGTGTAAATAAGTTTTTAAAGTATTACCTAAGATCGTGAAAACATATTCAAATGAACATTCCTTGTACATTGGCGCTGTTTAGATGTCGAAAATCGAGTTCTGTGAACTAACACGCGAAACGAAAACCAGATGACCAATTATCAGTTTGAAAAAAAGTAAAGACGATATTATAAGATGTTTTCTATATGACTATGTATCTGTCTAGTGACCGCCGTCGTGTCAGAATCAAACACCGAATTATCTACTCCCCCAAAAAACTCTCCTTATCCACTGTAATTACGTGTTTCCAAAACGACTCCTATCATAACACAATGTGATTCTTTTCAGTCCCTAGAGATAGCAAGAAACTAGCCACATACGCCAATGGTAACTAAATTAGCCACGTATTTCAAAACAATATATCCATCAAAAGAGTTGAGCAAGAAATAAGACCTGTATTGTTTCTTTTTGAAATGTTAATGAAGATTAAAAGCAAATGAAGGCAGCATTGATTGTAGAGGAAAAAATGGAATTTATCGGCTGTTGATTATTTCTTCAGGACGGAAAGAGGAATTTCTCTTTTTAGTCTCAGAGTGTGGAGTCATACACTATTCACTCATATACTTTGTGCACACTGCTCGTATTACATGAGTGTTGGGATGATGTAAACAACTTTACTGGTGAGTGTTTTTGTTGTTTGTTTGGGGGGGGGGGG
>JAUELC010097522.1:7512-18652 GCA_031471745.1 Cryptochiton stelleri
AGGTGAAAAACAAACCTAAACATAGAAGTTACTAAATAAACTTTTATGGGTTTTTTTAAATGAATTAAATGGTGTGGTTGCCAAGGGTTGTAACGTAACAGCTGTTACGTTCTGATCGTACGTATATGAACCATCTGGTACGGACAAGTATACGATGCCTCTGTATCTCTGTGCTCATAGGTCTAACATAAAGTTTAAATGGCGGACTCTGTTGTACATTAATTAGCATTGATGTTACTATTATATTTGACTATGTAATATTTGTAAATTATGTTATTTTGATATATGGACTTATAATAAAAGTATATTATGATTACCCTCTTTAATATGTGTGTCATTGTTGCGCTATAATTTCCCAATAATTAAAACTAGTGAAATTGATCGCAAAGAAAAATAAAGGACCAGTAAATTTTATATAACAATAACAATATTGATTAAAAAAAGAAATAAGATAATGATAATAATACAAGTTGTAATATATACAGCGTGTTTAGTCCCATTCATTATCACTTGTAAGTAACAAAGTCTAGTTTACCAAACAAAACTTTGGCCTCGAAAGTGGTTCTGGATGTTAAAGAATCCTCTCAGGGAATATATCGATCCACGCAGGGAATAGTAACGCCGATACACAGTTTCTATACCTGGGAAGCTAGTAGAACTGAATATAGGCAGGTAAACTCCGGTAACAATTCGTTAAACCGCAGATGAAGATATAAATCCTGATAACACAGTGTCCATAACGATCTCACTTCAGAAGACGTACATTCACGTGCATAAAAGTTCCTCAAGGATGATAGTATTTAAATATCTCTTGGACAGTGAAAGGCCCAAAGTATAAACAGATATTAGTGTTAGGAATCCAATATGGACATATGCGTAACAAACTACCCTTATAAAAAAGTACCATGGTTCCATGGTAAAAACGGCCTTAATACTGTTGTATATCATGGTAAACCATGGTATACAACGGTATTTTGGCCGTTTTTACCATGGTACCATGGTACTTTTGTGTAAGGGTAGACTGGTCACAACTTCACGAGTAAAGGTGCTCAGGAATAAAGTGCTCCAGTACATGTAAGGTACCCAGTGCAGTGATGTCGTTTTACATGAAGTTTAAAGGTCAGTCAGTGTCCAAGCCATAGTGTTTGTTGTTTGTGTTTTTTTGTCTTTGTGCTTTGTATTAGTCCCATTGCCGGTCCATTACAATGGGGACGAGGATACTTCTTACCCAGTGTTGATTTTCGTGGTAACGGAGCTGGCGATTGTTTGAATGGGGGCCATACACGTCAATATTATTCCTTTTGACGTCCTCGGAGATCCCAGCACATTGGCATCTTCATGTAGATGGAAGCGGTGGCTAGCTAACCCGGTTTAAAAATAACTATGTGGTTTACAATGTCACCGACCCTACGCAGAAACGGGCTTTACTCCTGGTCAAGGGTGGAAAAACTTGTTTGAAACATTTCACACATTGGCCAAGCCGGAAGGTGAACAATATGATGGTGTCTACAAACCAGTCAAGGCTTTGGACGACTACTTTCTACCAAAGACGGATACGGATTTTGAGATTTTTCAGTTCCGACGATCGACATAGCATGGCGACGAGACCAGTATGTTACGCGACTAAGAAGATTGATCAGTAAGTGTGGTTTAGAATCCCAGTCTGTCATTAATACTGAAATTAAACATCAAATCGTACGAGGTGGCAAAATTAAGAAAATCTGACGTCGATCACTTCAGCAGGAAATTTCACTGGATGACCTCATCAAATTAGCCAGATCAATGGAGATTTCAGAACGGGAGGCTTACAATACTGAGATCGTTACACTTTTGGAGTGGGCGAGCGGGATCACCACCACCGAGATCCGAGAAACAACGATCCGGGCTACGTATGATATATTGAACAAAACAGATTTTGATTCTATCAGTGACAGTGTAACATCAGAACCCCTAACAAATAATGTTTATACATATGGAAAACAACAATGCTCTAATGTTCTTGATGTAATTCATACTAGGGTTGATGTAGGTAACAAAATTGAATTGTTAAAATTTATTGTTATTGACACGTGTGGTTGTTCTGTTTTAGTATACCTTACAGCTAGTAGATTGGGTCACATTGTGATTAAACCATGCATTACAAATTCTGTGTCTCTTTGCACGAAGGATACTCCAAAATTGCATCCTAAAATCTAACACGACCAACAGAATTCAGAAACCAGCCAGGGAAGTATTAAAACACATAAAGACACCACCAGTGATGTTACATCATACGTTCTAAACCTAGACTGCCCTCGTACTGAAAAGGCAATAATAAGTGAGCATAAACAAGTCTTTTCTGGTATGGCGAAGTACATTTGCAAGCAAATAAAATTACATGTTGATCCTAATGTTAACCGATAGTACATAGTCTCCATTGAGTACGATTTCACCTCTGTAAGAAAGTTGAAGCTGAATTAGAAGACCTTGAAAAGTCCGATATTTTGGGAAAAGTTTAAGGACCTACATCATCCGAACACATGGTATCTCTTCACCTATACACGTGTAGAGACACCATGCGATATGAGGCTGGATGTCCATATTATGACCCAATTTCATATGTTCGATTTCGATTGGCGACGTCCACCCGTCAATGGGCAATCAACGGCACACAGCAGTCCTATGTATTTGTTTTGATAGTTCTGTTAAAACTGACAGCAGGTTTCTCGGGTGTGATATGTCACAGCAAGACTTTCTGTAAACTGAGGTGCGTTGTTTCTAGGCAATCTTTTCCAAAGCAGGTTTTAGAGTTGATGCACAGTAACATTTTGCTGTCAGATGTTCGATCGCTGCTTTGCGACTTTATTTTTTAACTGGAACCGTGCAGATGAAACCGTTGGCATTAACCCGTGTGGAACTAGATTATGTGCCCTTAGTTGACCCAGATAACACGATAAAGGTGTCTTATGTGCTAAGGTTAATAATACACTCATGTTTTAAGCTTGGCTTGCGAAGATGAAGGACCTACTCCTTGGGTAAGTCAAATCTTAATTGTTCCTAAGCAGTATTCCGAAAACATAGGAATATGTGGCGATTACAGGTCTGCTTATTCAGCCGTCCAGCGCGAGCGTCAGCCATGCAGCGCGAGCGTCACGAGACCACAACTGTAATGGACGTCCGTACTCGCCTAAACGGCTCGAAAGTGTTCCGCAAATTGGACGGTGAATGATCACTCTTAGGCATGCTTGCTTTACCGTCTATGATGGGTCCTATATTGAACACCTTGTACGAACCTCTTCGCTATTTGACCAAAAAGAATGTAACGTTTGTATGGGAAGAAAACCCAACAATTAGCTTTTGATGAAATTAAAGAGGCTATTTGCTCAGATATCACATTAAAGTTATTGCGATATTTCAAAACCTGTGACACTCACTGTGGACGCTAGTCCGTGTGGGTTAGGAGCGATTACGCCAAGGGGAAAGTTTAATTAGTTGTGCTAGCCGTGCATTGACAGAAACTGAGCAACGGTACACCAAACTTGAAAATAAGGCTCTAGTAGTTTATCTTTCTGGCGCTCCACAGCTCGTTGTTGGAACCGATCACAAATCATTTGTCCAAATACTTAATTTTAGACAGTTTGACAAAATGTGTGTTCAGATTGAATAATGGATTACGGAAGCCCAAAGGTATCGTTTGGCCGTAATGTACACCCCAGGTTTTAGAAATCCCAGTGATTACATGTCCAGACACCCTTATGCTCTTGCCGAGGTTGGGTATTTCAGACAAACTTACGAGCAAGTCTTATTTGTACAACAGCAAACCGAAGACCATAAAGATCGAAGAAATTAGACAAGCGACCTCTCAAGATTTAACATTGAAGTTTGTTTTTGATTGTTTACAAACCAATAAATGGTACCTGAAACCATCAAATATAGACTTAAATGGTATGAAAATATTGAAACTTTTAAAAGATTAATTGTGTTTTTCAGATGGGATTTCATTGAGAGGGTCAAGAATCGTCATCCCAAATCCATGCGATCGCACATTGTCTCGATAGGGCATGAAGGAAATATGGGAGCATCGAAAACATAAGCTCTCCTGCGAGAGAAGATTTGGTTCCCAGGCCTTGAGAGTTTAGTGCAGCAGATAATGTCTGACTGTCCAAAGTCCAAAGTACACGAACCACTTAAAACCTCTACATTGCCTAATACCGTTTGGTCTAGACTGGCAACTGATATGTACTGTCGCTTACCGTCCGGTGGATGTCTATTAGTGGTAAATGATGAATACTCTCGTTTCCCTGAGATTGAAATCACATCATCTACAAGCGCGTCCGCTGTAATACCTATACTGGACAGAATATTCACGTTGTGCCTTAGTAGAAAATAAATCGTGGGAATGCGGAAGATTCTTGTGAATTGCCGAGCAACACCACACCCCTCAACTGGCATTAGTCCTGAACAACTGTTATTCGGTCGCCAGATGGCAACTAAACTACCTTCTTATTGTTCATTTCATTAATTAGAGTTAGATGAAGTTTAATGTAAACATGACCAAAGCTTGGAAAAGGACAAAATATACCACGATAATAAAAGAAAATGTAAGACTTATACAATTCAAAAGGGGAGATAAAGTGTTGGTAAAACAAACAAAAAGCACCAAATGCCAACCCCGATACCGGAATTATATTTTGAAATAAATATATGAAAGAAATGAAATATTTATAAAACAAATACGGTTTAATTGACTAGAAAGGTAGAGATGTAGTGATATCGTTTTACATGAAGTTTACTATTACTATATCAACCCGTTCTCTGTGTTAATAAGGGTCAGTCAGTGTTTGTTGATTGTGTGTCTCTGTGTTTTGTATTAGTCCCATACCGGTACACTACACTCAGTAAACACAAATAATAAGCTCCGCAGAAACAGGTTGGTCTGCTAAATATATTGTATGATAGAACTTTCTAGAGTATTAGTCAGCTTACCATGCAGCATACAATCATTGTCAACAAACTTTGCCAACAAAGGCGTTCTAGATCATTCTTTACAGAAACAATTACAGAGCTGTATACACAGTAATTGATAAAAATACAAGGCTTCCAGAACATTCTACCATTTAAATATTGATAGAATGGGCGTGTCCAGTGAACAGCTCAACAATGGAAAAATGAAATATGCATATTGTTGAAATGCTTATACATAAGTCATTTCTTAACGATTTTAAGGATACTAACGCTAGTCAGGAGTAAAATTTGGAGAAAAAAAAATGTTTTTGGTCTTCTGTTAACTTTGCTTTTAAATCTTGATAATGCAAAAACTTCCATTAAATAATTGAGTTTATAAGTATGCTATTTTTAGATTTAAAGTGTAACATATGTGTCTCAAAGACTACCTGCATGAGCAGGCGGAAAAGATGAAATGCATTATCTCACCAAGGCTCACTACCGTTATCACAAACCAATCCACAGCAGAAAATGTGAAATCGAACTGATCAGTTGACAGACAGACAAAAGCGAGAGACTATTACACAGATAACTTTAGTGAAAGTAGACATATGCCTTTAGTGTGTATTCAACCAGGGCTTTAGACCAGTCATTTATACCAAATAACAATTATCCGCTGCAGAACACCCACTGTTAACATTAACAAAGGTGTAAAGGTAATCAAGGTGACAACTCATCAGAATTTCGAGTAAAAACAGTCATTTAAAGACCGGTGTTACAAAATTATAATTTACAAAATTCAAGAAATATATAAAACTCTATTTCGCCTTTTCGGTCAATTATTGAAAAAAACGTGTTATTTATTAATTTTACGGAACTAATCTTTAAAAACTATGTAGTCACTCACCTACGTTTTTACTGTTTTCTCCGCTTTCATTTTTCGTCAGTTTTAAACTGAAGATCTTTGAAATTTGGCATACATGTTCTATAAACCATTATCTAAAATATCGTCACAGTTTTTTCGGAAACAATTTTGTTTTAAAGTTATAATTCAATGACTTTTTTATGGCAGCATGTGATATTTTGAATGTATTTTTATCAATTATACAAAAACTAACTTTAATTTGAAAAAAAACCTATGACAGTATTTTAGTTTAAAAACATATCAACCAAGACGTAAAAAAAGGTTTAAAAAATCTTGATGCATCTAAGAGAAATAGAAACTTAGGGCAATTTATTAAAATTATTCAACGTTTTTCCCCATTTTTGCAATATAAAATAATTTGAGATATAATATAGCCTCATATTTTGAATCTTTGTCCTTCGATTTCTAAATTATGCGTGGTTATTATACTCATCATGTAGCAATATTTGGAAAGCCCACAATAATACAAGGGTCGCGTAGTTTACTCCTGACTAGCGGTAGTATCCTTAAAACAGGAGAAATATGACATGATAAATGAGAAACAGTATGTAACCCCTCATTTACAGTATGTTGAATTATCATACAATTGCAATTGCATGTGACTAGGAATAACTCGATTCCTGAAATATAATTATATTTGGAAGAGCCGATGAGCAAGACCACTAGATCCATTTCAAGATCCATTTCACAGATGGAGCACATAAAAACCATATTGCCACTCGAAGACTGGAAGGGTTAACCCTTAACAAAGACAGACTGAGAAAATAATTTGGTCTTTCTCAGAAACTCTCAAATGATCAATTCCTGGCAGCTTTAATAATATATACAATTCTGACACCATGAATTCAATTCACTCCGCACCTTAGGACCGTTGGACATAATGAATGGATCGATCACTGAAATAGCCTTGATCCCAACACTCTTCAGACATCGGTATTGATCTGCTAAGGAGATTACCGATGGAGATGTTTCCTGTCTACTGATCACTTAAGCTCACACAATTCATTACTCTGGAAACCACACATGTTTTTAAATACAAGACTGATAAATGATCACAGAATGAATACATTGTCGTGGCATAGCGAATGATTTGGAGACTGAAGCCCTACATCCATCAATCAAGATGAAATCATTCTAAAGAATGAGTAAAGTTAATTTTGGTTTCGCCTTCAAACTTTCAAATTCGTAAGCTCTTTTAATAGCATTTGGAAATAGGCGACTTTAACATGCGTTTGACCTAGCGTGGAACACCATACTGACAACAGGATCAGTGATATAATAGTTGATCAAGCTGGAAGAATAACCAATCGACCGTGTAACACCAACTGTGTTCTACGCTCTAAGAAAAAAAAGGTTCTGAATAGAGCCATTAAAGGTTCTTCGGAGTGGATCATATAGCGAACCTTTTAAAGGTTCTTTAAAGAACCCTCTCAAAATAGTTATTCGAAGAAGATTAAAAATATGGTTCTTTGAAGAACTTTTAAGTTCTTTTAAATGCCACAATGAACCTTCCTCCACTGGTTGAAAACCCTTGATAAAAAATGTTCCTGCTTTATAAATTTTGTTACAATTCATGTCACTGAGGGCGTAGAGCTCTACTGATCAAACTATCGGTAAACTTCGGTAACAGATATCGCATTGTATTGTAAGTGCAAACCGGCACAACGATCAAGTCCTATCGCCACCTGTCCATCTATAAATCCATCATCAATCAATCTATCATATAACCATCAATCAGTTAACGATACGTTTCTTTGAAATTTATATCGAGTGTACTACACTTAGACAAACAAATCTACTCGACTGGATGGTTGAATAAATTATAACTTGGTTGAACAAACTTTTAACCCGTCTCTCAATTTGACAAGCCCATAATGGAGGACGGAGACGCGGGACTGCAAATCACCACGTGACTTAAGCAGACTCGTTTAAGATTCACACGAAGAACCCTTTCTCCTATTAAGAACCTTCGGGTGGGGGATTGTGGCCGAAGAACCATTTACCATCAAAAAGGTTCTTCGAAGAACCTTCTCGACATATGAAAACCCCTTTCAGAACAATATTTTAAGAGAGTAAGTTAGTCATAGAATTCTAAACAAAGAAAAGCAATTTTAGAAACGCAAGTAGTTCAGAGAGCGATATTAAGAATCAAGGACAGTTATAGTTTAATGTATTAACCGAAACATTGCCTCATTTGGAACTGTTAAAGCACTCAATTGGTGAATCAAATATCGGACGGAAATCAATGCAGACGACAAGATATCAGTAAATATTTATTATGACAATCAGCCATCCTCACTGTAAACTCTCTGTGTTTGCGCTTTGTAATATTATATCATACAATTATTAGACCAGATACATTCACCTATTAATTACACTAGAAAACATTCACCTATTAATTACACAAGAAAACAATCATCTATTAATTACACTAGAAAACGTTCATCTATTAATTACACTAGAAAACATTCACCTATTCAATACACTAGAAAACATTCACCTAATAATTACACTAGAAAACATTTATCTATTAATTACACTAGAAAACATTCAGCTTTTAGTTACACTAGAAAACATTTATCTATTAATTACACCAGAAAACATTAATCTATTAATTA
The DNA here is from genome assembly GCA_031471745.1 of Cryptochiton stelleri. NCBI lineage: Eukaryota > Metazoa > Mollusca > Polyplacophora > Chitonida > Mopaliidae > Cryptochiton > Cryptochiton stelleri. The sequence goes on from JAUELC010097522.1 coordinate 15,979, forward strand.
CACTACAAGACATTTATCTAATAATTACACTAGAAAACATTTATCTGTTAATTACACTAGAAAACATTCACCTATAAATTACACTAGAATACATTTATCTATTAATTACACTAGAAAACATTCAGCTATTAGTTACACTAGAAAACATTTATCTATTAGTAACACTAGAAAACGTTACTTTTTTTAGTTAATAGCAAAGTAATGTTTATACCTTTTTGGGTAAATGAACATTGATGTCGTTATATTCCGAATATTCGAGAATACAATTAAATTTCCATATAAAGGGTTGATTTGACAAAAAGCAATTTTACTGTTTTTCTACTGAGAAGAGTAATAAGTCAAACATCCCCATGTTAATACTGAAGACTATTGCTATATTAGGACAATGTGAATGGAGTTCATTCCAGGGCGTCGCCCTGTAATGTTCCCGTGAGTCTGCATGATATATCAGATTTTTTTTGTGTATTATGTCTTATTGACAAATGTCTATTTCAGCTAGACACCTGTATTGTCTGTGTCTGGGGAAAGCTTTTCATTGTTTGTGGTACGACATTAACTGGGAAGACTCGATCTGAGTGATTACTATTATAAGCCAGTTAGATGCTTCTAAAACATCAACCAAAGACCACTAGACATCACATGAGGATAGAATTTAAGAGCCAAATTCAGTTAACTTGTTTAAAGAGAGATGGATCCAATTGACAAAATAATATCATTATATTAAAACAATCGGCTTAGCAACTAATTTTTTTTACTATCTATCTGTCAAAAAACTACATACTACCGTTATTGTTTTATCTCGAGACGCATACAGATCATCCATAACAACTCGAGACTACGATCAATGCAATCACTTGTCTGACTGATAAGTTTATCAACTAATTATGTTGAGTATCATCATTTAATAAATCATTTAATATCAAAGTATATCAATGCAGCGACTAAAAGATTAAAGCCGAAGACAATTGGATTGTGCGTCACACCACGAACTGCTCTAAAATAAGTCGTCTGGAAGAAGTCACATTGACAGGATTAACTTTGCTGCCGTTGGTGACTGTTACTGCAAATGACTAAATCAGACCCATCCATGTATAATGCGACCATTTTAAGTCTTCGCGGAGGTATTTGTCTCTGTGTAAGTCGGTGTCTCTTCGAGGTTTGGAAAGGATGAACGGAAAATAACATGGTTCGTTTAATAGGAGATTAAATAATGCCTGTTAACCGTTCTTTGAATTCAATTGAATCTTAACTCAATATGACAGCTATTGATTTGAACAATGGACTCACTTTGATCGGCACACTCCCCAGACATAGGTTTCGATCAGCTGAAAGGTTTTCTGCGGAGCTGATTCCGGTTTACTGGCCAGTTTTATTCAGAGGAAATATCTGAAAACCTAAGTGAACGATTAAATTCGATCACTTCAACTGGCGTTGGGGCCAACCTTACATATTTAAGAGACTGCTCAATAGAGGGTGTAATGCTGCCTAATGGTTTCACACATATCAGAGATAGACTGATAGAAGCTTCTGTTTAACCCATTCAAACTCTCTGAAAGTCGTGAACTGCTTTACAGCACCACTATAAAGTGTTATGACACAAACTGTATCCGTCTACTTGATCCAACTGGGCTGAATCGAAGTAACGGTTAGACGGGTGATAGAGGTGGTTTAGTTGCGCCTACTTCCCACATTCCTTCGGTGCATCTGTCGATACAGTTTCTCTGCAAAGATAACAAACCGGTCTCCTTTTACTCACAAATAACTTTACTTCCTTTCTCATATTTGATCTTGTACAATTACTCAATGATACGATGAGTCTGAGGAAATTAGTATCTAGAAAACATATTATCTTATAATATCTGAATTCTCACTACAAGCGCAATTCAAGGACACGGCCATGTTTATTATTCCTCAAATTAATTTTTGTGTATTACTACTCTTTTAATATATCGGTTTTGAACACTTAGGATTGTTGAGTCAAATTTCACATCATTACGTCTTGTATTCAGAAGGGTAAATCCCTTAAGTAGAAAGCAAACAAAGTTGAAAGAATGCGATCAATTTGTCTGACATCTTCCTATTTCTCAACCAGAAATAGCCTGTGGAACAATTAACAAGCACGTTACATAGTTTCAAGAGTATTAAGCACTCGAAACTTTTTAACATTATTTCAGCATATTAGACAAACAGAAAGCCTGCACACGATTGATGCTCAACACTTGAGTTGTAGTTTTGTCTAAAACGGAATAGTGCTGTATATAGATGTTTCAAATTTCCGTTACAAAGCTGAATGTAAGTTAACACGGCAAAGCGGGCAAAAACAGTTCATTTTCCGTTTGATATAATGCAACTTAACGATAGACCGTGGTTGTATGAATGACCCGAAACATAAAGATCAACTATATTAGTGACCAGTGCACTCGTTACTAGTTGGACAAAGGAGAAAGTAATACTCACAAAAAGACAAACATACACGTTAACAAATGACATTTATGTAAATAGTGACAACGAATAATGAGTGTACTGGCAACAGAATCTGAGTGTTAAAGTCTCAGTCCGTGGTAGTATCCGAGTCCTCTTCAGAAAGTAATACAACCCACAGCACTACTGTCTCAGGTTAAACAAAACACCACAAAAACCATTGCTCCTTTATTAAGGTATTTCATCATCCAAT
>JAUELC010097523.1:0-11858 GCA_031471745.1 Cryptochiton stelleri
GTATATATCCTAGAGCTTGTTCTCGATCTCTGAGAAGGCAAGTCTCGTGGGAACTAGAATGGGTCAATACCTAATAATATGTCATATGGTAAAAGTGAATCAACTGACACTTCCGATATAGTAAACATGTTTAATTCATCTTTTGAGACTGTTTTTACTGACGAGACTGTTCATGTTTTTTCCACATTCGAAAATGCTTCAAATAATGATTCATTGTGTCAAATATCTGTAACATATTCTGACGTTCATGAAGCGTTGTCGTCATTAAATCCATATAAATCATCTAAGTATGACAACATATCGGATGTTATTTTGAAAGAATGTAAAGATCAGTTGTATATACCGTTGTGTAAATTGTTTATCTTATCATTACAACTGGGCAAATTTCCAACTATTATGAAAAATTCCAACATTGTATCAATCTTTAAATCCGGTGACTCCCACAATGTTAAGAATCGTCGACCTGTTTCATTGTCACCGATTATTGGTATGGTTTTTTAATCTGTTGTGAGTAAATATTTTAGAAATGTTAATAACGTTACTATTTGCGAAGAGCAGCATGGGTTTTTGACCAATCGGTCAACTGTAACAAATTAAGCATGCTTCACTGATAACATCACCACAGCAAAAGATAACAATTTGCAAGTACATGCTTTATACATGGATTTTCGAAAAGCACTTGACACGGTATCCCATGACCGTTTGGTGTATAAATTAAAACTGCAGAGAGTGAGCGGCAACATGCTAGATTGGTTTCGGTCTTATTTGTCACATAGAAACCAAAGAGTTACTGTACATAATGTAGCATCCGGGTGATGCAAGGTCACTTCAGGTGTGCCCCAGGGCTCGATTATTGGGCCATCATTGTTTTTACTCTTTATTAATAGTGACTTAAATTCTGTTTTCGAGTGGTGTGAGAAATGGAGATTAGGGATAAATTTTTCAAAATGTATGCATATTAATTTTACAACTAAGAAGAAGCCTCTTCAATTCACATATACACTCGGTGATCTCCCTTTGGTGAATGTTAAAGAAGTGAAGATCTCGGCGTAGTTCTGACACACAATCTGAACTACAAGTCCCCCATTAACAAAACTGTTTGTAAGGCTTTTAAAATGTACGGTTTCATTCGTCGTTCGTGCAGTCAATCCACAAATATATCTGTACTCAAGAAGCTTTATGTAACTATGGTGAGAGCAGACTGGAATATTCTTGTGAGATATGGTCTCCCGATAAATCTACTTATATTAACCAACTAGAAAGAGTACAGAAGAAGTTCATAAAGTTTTTTTATGTTTTAAATCAAGCATTATGTACAGCAACGACAACTATTTAGATTTATGTAAAGGTTTTTACTTACCTCCTCTTGTCAAGCGACGAAGGTTTTATGACTTGGTATTTCTACATTGTTGTGTAAATAGCAGTTTTAATTGTACATATCTCACAGAGTGTCGTAAAATCTTTTATACTTAATCATCAGGAAAGGCGATCGTCACAAAATGCTTTCACTGCGCTATTTCGAATATCATCAGTGCGATTGTTCAGTTGACTATTGCGCATCTCTTTCGGTCATGTCGGAACATCCATCGGTTTTCCGGCTCCGACCGTGTCCGTTATCTATAAACCTTGGAGGTTAATCGACGCAATAATAAAAATGCGTAATGTTAATCGCCGGATATTTTGACTACTTCGCGGATTCAGACAAAACACTAAGCAATCCATCGCGCTTTGAAGCTTAAATCATATTTAAATAAAACTCTCTTCCTTTGTTTCGTCAACAACTTGTCGCAATTCAAAAATAGCAATCGGTGTGTGTAGGCAAATTTAAGTTTAATGTAGATCCGGTGATGTCCTCTACTTACAACAAAAACAACAACGAATGTCGCAGAAGATCTACACGAGTTATCACTCATGCCAAAAATGACTTGCTTTCTAGCCGAGATTAGTTTCACGAAGGGAAATGGTTGAGGAAAGCCGATCTGCTCTTTTGCTATGACATCAACATTTCTAGATATTTTGAATGTGTTCATTTCCAACCAGTAATCCTGGTCTATAATACACGTTGTTGTTTATAGTTTTCAACTCTTTGCCGACGATACACGATATAATGATGTACAGAATATTTCATTTCTGATAGGCCTATATTCACTGAGTGTCAATAGATCGATTGTAACATGTGGTTACCATATGGTATATCAGTATATCTTTACATATTAACATATGCAGACAAATGTCTACATTTTAACTCCAATAAAGCGATTGATGGAATAAATGAATAAATTTATCAATAAATGTTTACCATTGTTCGATCTCTCCGTTCAGTCATTTGCTATGGCCTTCTATTGCTTAGACATGATCATTTTGGCAACTTTTAATTGACAAACTGACTGACAGACTGATTGACTGTTCTTTAACTCTATCTAAGCTTAAGCTCAACTCAATTGTCACGACAACCAGTTATTGTATACGACGATGTAGCAGTGACTATTTATGTATTACATGTCATAATAGACGCTGGTAAAACAGGCAGTGCTTCACGGAGATGACCACCAAAGGGAGAATTTCCATAGGGTCGTGTCAGGCTGCAGTTGTTTATGTGGTATCAACGGCCGAGCTCGTTAAATTGGACGTCTGTTTCACGGCTGATACATATTTTTGATTGGACAGTTTGAATGAGCTTCCTCTGATGGCCATCCCCGATAATCAGTCCCTGATTTAGCAGCCACAACAACGGCTAGTAAATAGACATGTAAATAGTCGTTGTACACTAGAGTAGTTAGGGTGTTGTCATGACAGTTAATATCAACTCAGGTTGAAACCGCTTTGTGGAAGAAGACACTGGTCGCCATGGTAATTAAGAACTTAAGCTAAGACAAGCTAATGATGATATTGGTTTGATGGAATATGCTGCTCTAGTAATAATGTGTCTATTCGCCCCATTAGGCTAATGTAGCATTGTTCCCGGTGTACTTAACATATCAAGATTGTTTGTCTATTTGATTTGGGGTTTTATGCCGTATTAAAGTTTATTTCACTAATATGAAGCCCACTGGCAACAAAAAGTGCCAAGATAAAAGACAAGCACAAGACATAATACATGGTGCAATAAAAAAGTGTGCAAATTGGCAGTGCTATACGCCGCCACAGATTGGCTTCGTTTTACCACCAGAGCAACAGGAAGCTCCCTTCCACCAACCGCAACATATCAATATATTACCGGCTAGACAGGCCTTTACAATACGCCGTTTCAAACGATCCCAAATGTCAATCAATATTGTTTATTTGTTATCATCTAACAATATTTACTCTGTAACATATGTGATATTGTCCGTATAGTTCCACCGTTAAACTGTACACATTTGGTACTTTTTATTGAAATAAAATATACAAAAAATCTATTTTTAAAAATATGAAACAACAACTTTCCTACAAAAATATGTAAGCTTAATTCATTGTACTGTATTGAGTTATAGCTATATATATTGTTTAGCGGTTGCGAAAAAAAACAAATCGTCTGTGCGCTTGCGTGTATGGGTGTACTTGCGGTCACTGCTGAGTGACTGGTAGTCGTGTTGATCATTCCTCACCAAGTTGACAGCTGACCAAGATGACAGCTGTGGTCAGACTTTTAGCGCTTTATTGAATGGATAGATGCTACGAAACAATAACACATACCCCTGCCCGGGCAAGCCAGTGAATTATTTAATAATTTGTGTATACGGAGAGTAGCCATATTGGCTAATTCCTGCAATAAACAAACCGAAACTGGAACTAAATTAAGCATTGAAAGCCTGGTAACAGTTGTTTTACCTGGTCACGCTTTGGCTTAAACGCAGCCAGATTATCTGGAGCAAGACAATCATTACAACTTCCGTTTGGTTAGTAGTTCTTAGAATTAAAAGTGGATTTTCTTCTCTTTTTTTTTCTCCACTTGCAAATTGGTTTTCAGTTGTGATTTTATTCATGATCAGTGTATCATATTTGCGTAAATAGGTCAAAATTGGCCCATGGGTATAAAATCCATTGGTCACGACCTGTCAAATGTTTTACTTAGAGATTATGAAAGACAGATTAAGGTTACTGCCAGAGGTTTTCGTCCAACGAAAGTTTTGGAGTGAGTTATAAGGCCAAACTTTAACGTTACGCCTTGTGTAAAGTTAACAGTGGTCTGTGGCCTTCTGGAGTGACCGGAAGTACAAGTGTGCACGTGCGACATGAGTTGGGCTTTTGAAGAGTGACCGCGAAATGGTTTATACCATTGACGTTGATTCCCGTGAGTTAAAAAAGATTTGAAAAATGATTAATAATATAATGGGACATCAAATCACAAACAGTATTCGACGGCAATCTGTTATGGCCTTTCTTAAGTCAACAACAAGCATGCGCTATCTACACAAATTGTCTTTGAGAGTTTATCGAGAACATCTATCGATTTGTATCGACTCGTCATCCCTTTGTAAGTGTGATTACCTTTAGAAATATATTTTAGACAAATGTATAAAGAAATTGCTCATCTTCCGTAGTAACAAACTCCGGACCTTGTGAGCTATTTCCGTCGCCAGTTACAAATGTTACAGAACCTATTAATTTTAACAAATAATTGGTTTTGCCAAAAAGAGTCATTTGATAAAAACATTGAGCTAAATCACTATAAAGACATTGATGATATTGTTTTATGTCCTTTAGAAGTATGCCATCAACAGTATTTTCTTTGTTTTGGAATTGTTTTTTGATTGTTGTTTGATTGAGGTTTTACGTCGTACTTCAGGTTATTTCACTCATACGAAGGCTTGCCATCTCAATCGGTGAGAAACCACCCTGGACGTCACTGACAACGAACAATGTATATACAGGTCCTACCTAAGTTAAGGACTTTCAATAAAGTTTACGTAGATTTTCTTCAAAACACTTTGTTACGCTTACAATCATTGCCTTGTAAACACCCAGACTTTTGCCGAGGTTCGACTGCATAGTTATTGTATATATAATATTAGTCGATGTTATTTGTACAATGGCGTCAGCTGTTATCGACCTGTACTGTGTGGTATGTATACATCAAATGTACTGTATATCAGGGCTATAGGTGCTAACATTGTGATATATACAAATATACCAAACACTCTTGCCTCGATTCGTATATAGTAAACCATCAAGGCAGAATGCGTGATAAAATTAAATCGATATCGCTTTAAGATAAAATTGTTGTTGGTTTTTCAGGACGAGCGTGGGGAAATTATATTTAGCCGGCAGTTCAAGCTGGGAGCTAATTTATGACCTTGGTTTGTGTTCTATGTCTATAGTTTGGGCTCACGTATATGATTGTCTGTTTATGAAGGATCGTTAGCTTCAGTAAATAAGCAAATTATTTTACTACTAAATTAATGGTAGTTTTTCTCTATTTTTTTTTTTTTACCCCGTAGGTATATATATACACCCCGCTGGGCCTAACACTGACTCGCCTTCTTGTTCTTGCATCTTCTCGAGACAATGTGAGTCTCGTCCTGATACTCTATTCATCCCATTGTCACACTTGTACGATAGGTTTGGTCAACCAAGGAGGAGATAACACTCCAAGGTCGAATTATCGGTAAGACAAGGCCGCGCCTAGCCATGGTGACATATACCCCTCTGCACATAGCCCGCACAGTGAAACACATTAAACTTGTATTTAACGAATTAAGGATAAATTTAATATCACCGCTCTAACAGAAAATTAAGAATAAGCATAATTAGAGCCATGCTCGAAATTAGGGATGTTTTTCTCCGCTTTTTGTCATGACATTCCGCCAGAGGTGATACATTGTTTGAAAAGTGGTACATGTATCTGATTGGTCTATTCGTTTTCGCTATATCACTTTGATCTCTGTCTGACTGCCTTTCGGCGGTAAGAGTGGCAAGGGTGATAACAATGCTCGTGGTGATATCAACCTTAATTTGCCCCGGGAAGATTTTGTTCTTGTGAACACTTCGTTCCATATACTATTTCTCTTCAGTCACTGAATCAAATGGAATAACACTTGGCAGGATCCCTTTAGCATTTTTTAAAAAGGATTTAGAAGTTTGCATTTAGAAGTTTAGATGTGTGGGGTCATTTTAGAAACCTTGATGGGACATGTCTCCATCCTTAATCTTATAATTTTTTTGCCATTGATGGTTTCGTCCGAATGTTCTTTGATTTTTAGGTGTAGCTAGCTTATATAAGATAGAACAGCGGACTTTTCCATGACATTTGACCCATTGGAGCAGCTAATGTAAACTCTACACAGATTAAATAGTTGACAATAATTGTGTTACCATGGTGATTTCTAATGTCATGAAATTATTATACATTTTTCAAAATTAGGAAACCCTCACCATATATTTTAGCTAACATCAGCAAGGTTCATTATTGTTAACGCTGGTTTGAACTTTGAACGTCGCGTTGTAGGTTTTCACAGCATATGTGCAATGGTCTATGCGTATAGGTGCCGAAATATCATTTTATAATGTTATAGCTTTGAAAAGCAAACCCCGTTGTCAGCTTGCCTTTTGTTACGTAATGATCTGTGCATATAAATTGCGCATGCGTATAGTGGTGCATAAATAGTAGTACTATTCCTACGTTTTAAAATTGAGATTCAATAGGTTGCATACAGCTCACGTGGCGTTAATGCCAAGTTTTTTTCTTCCAGCCATTAATAGGTCATCCGGAAAAACGATTGAAAAAACACTGAGCTTCAAGCGAAATTTTATTGCAACAGAAAACTTCCAACATAACAATGTATCAATATTCAGACATTGACTAATTAATATTTGTAACATATGTGCTCGAGAAATATTTATTTTAATATATGTTGAATTGTGGGGACATACAGGCTCGTATACGTCTGCAAAATGTAACATGGAATTGAGCACACCAGCTTCATCTAGGACGTACTGTATTTACATGACACGTGTTAACCAAACATAGGGGCTGGTTTATGTTGTTGGGACCTCATACAGCGAGAAGCAATGTTATTGAAGAATATTTATCGTCTTGAGGGAAGTTTTTTACAAGTCTCGTATGGCGACCACACTTCAAATCATGTTTTATACGGCGTCTTATCGGTAAATTTTGCCGTTTTGAGTTTTCGTTTTGTGGTAATGCCAATACGAAATCATCTTCCCCATGCAACCATCCGATGTTTTGGAAACCAGCTCATCCCGAAAAACAAGGGAAAATGTACGCTCCTCAATCAGCAACTTTTGTTTTAGCCGCTGATAAATTAGGGCCAGTTTTCTGGACTTTTCACTATCCAATCAAAACCCTGTTTCAGTCGTTTATAGTCTGAATCTTTATACAAACACTGGTTGGCACCCGAGAAAGTTATTTCACAGACAGCGACGAGGTCATAAGATACCACGTAGACAACTGTAGTCTGACACTCCCCTAAAGATATGACCCAATTGATTTCCTTTGAAATGCTCCCTTTGGTGGCCATCTCCGGCAAACCACCCCTAATTTAGCAGAGGTTGATACAAAAGGGTCTATATAATATACATCCCCTGATTTATGGGAGTAGAGTAAATAGGGCGGACATACACACGAGCTTAGAATTACAAATCGCCATCGTAAAACCGAAGCTCAGGGAAGTGATTCTCTTTTGAGATCGAGCAAAACAAGAATCCCGCTTTAAATACCATTGAATCTTAGCATCTTAATCTCCCAATGATATTAAGTAACAGTATACATTAAAAATAGCAAAGTGAAGAAAGATGTATTGGTTATTTTAATTGAAACTTGAGGTAGTTAAAAGTATAGCCCAGTTTCATATTTTTCTGATTGGGGTCTTTTCACTGTGTTGGCAATAACTAGCCTACAAATGGAGCGAACTGCCGTCACACGGAACAACTCTTTTTGGACAGTGTATTTGTTTGTTTTCTCCAAAGTGGAGAAAACAAATTTGCCTAGGGCTTACATATATACCATTTACTTGTATATATGCTTTCAGATCAAACGAAGGCTAAACGCAAGCTTATACACACACATGCAGTAAACAGAGAACTAATGAAAAGACCTTCATTGTTCCATATAGACGTATACAGAAGATCAACTTAAATACTGTTCGTTAATTGACTGGTGTTATAGTGTATCTTTCTGTTGTCTGGCTTTTGTTTTTATTAGTTGCGCTGAACATAGTATGCCTTCCATCCGCGTCAATAACAAAACGCATATTGCCTACGGGCGAACAAGGAAAACAAATGTTAACATATGTCCAAACATTGTATACTAGTAAATATAGAGGCAAAGAACTGTTGCCATGCATTGCAAACCCAATTGTCTTTGGGCAATTATTTTGCAGGCCAAAAAAAAATAGTTAACAGAAAAAATGCTGGTTTCCATTTAATTCACGATAACGACAACAGCTGGGGTCTTGTTGTCTAACTAGTTATATGCCAGGATTGGTTTGGATTGAGTCGTGTTTTACGCCGTACTGGAAGTTAAGTTTCACTGATGTTATTGGCATAAAACAAAAGTGTGTATTGTGTCTGGCCTAGTATAGGATTTTACTCCTGATGCTTACAAAGTAAAGTGTCGAAACGTTCAATAAAATTTTAAATTTCATTCGTTCGGAATTACACGACTTGTGTATTAAGCAAGTTTGTTTCCATTCAAATTTCATTTTCTAGCCCTCTGGCTATTAAAGGGCAGCATGTTCAGATCGTATAATCATGCTTTCTTTACTTACCACTCGAGGAACATTTATTTCCAACAGAGCAAAACACTTAACATTTTCTTGTCTGCGTTAGTGGCCATTTACTTTTGGAGTACACCGCCGTCATATAAGTTAAAATAGCCTTGTGCATGACGTTAAACACCAATCAATCAATCAATTAATCACCATCTTTTCTAAAGATGATAGTTTTCCCCCTTGTCAAGTCAAACACTATTTTAATGCATCGATAAAGGTACGGTTGACCTGCAATGTTTGTGGGTAACATTTCAAATTATGTTAATACGGTTTGACTTGACATTTAGTCGCGTGCCAGAGTACACACGCCAGGTGCCACATGCTTATGTAATGCTAATGTTTTATTTGCAGACACAAAGTACACTTCATAAAGTAACATATGCAGTCACAGAAAGTAAATGAAATCGGGTCACAAATGTTATTATTGATTATAATTTATAGCAAGTATATGAGTGTACTAGAAAACATCATTTCTGGAGGCTACGGAACCCATGGAAGACATCTTTCAATGACGACGTCATAGTAATAATCTGACCCAATATGAGCAATATAAAACAGTCAAAAGAGCAATACTTTACTTACACCGGTTAGCTTAACATACAACAACAATATACTGTAACTCCGAAAGATTTATTTTCCTCTCAATAATTTGGTGATCTATTTTGTTGTAAGCAGGAGAATAATGAGACTCATCAGATTCGAACTGGCAGACTGAGAGCCCTGTAGCATTTTGGGACTAGCATTCCATGCGAAGGCAGCGCGACCGCAGATTACAGGCCCTGTAACAGCACACATGTTGCGCATTTTTGCACACTGCACCGATTGCTTTATGCAAATTACCATATTGTTCGCCGCATGCTTCCAAGTTTCGTGTAAGTTTTGATGTTGTAATTTCCGCCCTTTTGATTCTCGTGACCAATTTTTTTCCCTAATTTAACGATTTGAAGATAACTTAAGAGTTCGCACAAATTCCCTTTCATAAGAAATAGTAGACAAATTCGCAAATTTAACACAATGTAGGAATAAAGTCATTCTGAATCAACTCAATACCTAACTATCCTTGTGCGTCTCCTGTGTGTATTCGAAATTACTTCATGTATGCATTGTGCAAAAACATTAACAAATCAAAAGTAACCCAAGTGGTTTAATTTCAAATTTTAAAACTGTTTTTTTTTTTACCATGGATGTGCTTTCTAAGACCCCCTGAATGTGCTTTTTAATTTGAAGTTACCAAAAAAAGCCACTAATCAATCATGCAGATTGACAATATAAAACGATATGCATGTCCGGTGAAATGTCACTATGCCTTCTTTCCTAAACCTTTTTTTCTATACAAACTTAATATATTAATGCTTAACATATCTAACAAGCCTCTAGCTAAGAGCAGTATGGTTCTGGCTTACATTCATGCTGTCTTCGCCTAGAATTGGAGGAACAATAATTTTCCAACACAGCAAAACACTTCATGTTTTGGTTGTGAACGTGTTACTGTTTTATGTGTGAGAACATCGCCGTTATATAAGTGAAATACCCTTTAGCATGGCGAAAAACACCAATCAAACAAACACAAATATATTATGCCACGCTGTACAAAAATTAATAGCAAAAAAATAGAATAAAGAGATACGAACCCTCGCCCTGTCGGCTCCTCCCGGAACACCAAGCACAACCATTAGACGGATAAATTCACCAGTATTTAATGTTCCATCTTTGTTTTTGTCTCCAGCCTCAAAAGCTGCCAGAAAGTCCATGATATCTTGGTCGGCCATTTTACTTGTTGTAATATATTTCTTTCGTTCAGGTGCGTTCCACAAAATCGGTTGAGTCTCTGTGTCGGCCTCTTGCGACGAGCTTGACTTTTGTACACAAGCCAATAAACAGCCCATAATGCAGTGTAGATTTACAACCGGCTAGTAAAATCACTCTGGACCTGTCTATTAAACTGTTACCATAGAAACAGAATAGATCTGCGACACCAGGCCACGCCCACCTTGATGATCACGCGCTCTGTTGTCAATCGTCTGCTTGCACTGATTCGGTTCCAGATGTTGATATTACATTCTGCACCGTAGAGGAACAATTAAACTGCGCCACATCAATGTTATTTCACTGCTGTCAGCAGATGGCTGTTGTTGTTGTCACGATACTCGCATCAGCTGTAAGAGAAAGCCCAGATATTTTAACAATTTGACCTATGTCACTCACTATGTCTATAGGCCCTATATATACAAGTGGCTTATAGTAGCTAGATATTGCTGTGACTAATGTTGTGATTGTATGCGAGGTGGACAAGTTGTCAGCGCGAAAAAACCCCCAAAAAACAACAATCAAAGAAAACAGTCCGACGCAGACCTATCTATTAGCGAGAGTTCTATAAAATAATATAAAAAATTATAATTAAGAATAATTTTTTTTGTTATAAAACAAAAAAGAGGTGGTTATCCAGAAATAAGAGTACACGAGCATCCAAGGAATAAGTATTTTTGGGTTATTACAGAATCACATGGATTATAAATATTTTTTTCTCAAAAAGTAAAAGTTAGAAGCTTTTGCTTCATTCAATCTCAGATAAGTAGGTTCCGGGAACGTTTAACTGTAACAAAAACAAACTTTAAAAAATAAAAATACTGCCAGAATAGTTTAATGAAGATAGGGCCTATGTCAATTTACTGAAACGGTTATTGGCTCCACCCCTTCAAGATTCAAAATATTCGTTACATACAAGGTCATTCACCGGGAAGGGTAAAAGGCTTTGCACATGCATGCCTATGGGGGAAAATACCATTTTATTTATTTCAACATAACTATTTTAATTTATAAACAAACTTTAAACTTTGTTAAATCGAGACATTTGGAAGCTATGAAAACCCTAATTTTGGGCGCCCGAGTTACTTTAAAGATTAAAATCTTAAGTCAATACTGAATGCTTCCTTAAGGCTGCCCAACTAGTGTGCCGAACTTTTATTACCCACATTGCAACACACACACCTCAACAAGGTAAGACATTTACGCACTCAATTTTAAGCAAACTTTCTAGAAATTGTGAAATATCTCCTCCCACTTAAAAGTATGTCAATAACTTAACCAAAACTACCAGTATTTTCTTTGTCAAATTGTATCCGTTTGAGACAAAGATTGCAATTTGTT
>JAUELC010097634.1:0-11857 GCA_031471745.1 Cryptochiton stelleri
AAGGAAACCACCCCCGACGCCACTGGCAACAAACAATGACAAGATACAAGACATTCACAGGACAAAACAGGACACCACAACAGCTTCTTGTTTCCCCTTTGCTCCGAGAGCACCAGGGCAACACAAAGCTCCCACCAACCACCCGCGATATGATTATGAAAGCTGGGGATGTACAATTACAATGGAATGGCATTCCCGATCCCCGTCCGATAAGCGAACACACACTAATACTGGGTGCCGGGAGGGTATATCCGTATAACAGCACTATAACGTTTACGTTTATGTCAACCCTACATTCACGTCATTTCACAAGTTATCATTTAAACGATCCAATAGTTCGAAAAATCCAACTTGTTAATTCACAGGACAACATTTACCTAACTATTCTGATGATATAAAGAGTAAGAAAGCGCATGCGGGTTAGGACATAAAATAGGCTAAAAAGAAGAGTTGACATTAAGACCGAGTTCCTTGATGTATAAGAATCGACTAAAACACGCCCGAATTATCTCAGCATCGTACATGGATAGTGGATTGGGATTAAATATTTAGGGTAGCGTTACATTTAAAATTGAAAAAAAAATATTTGATTAACTTTTTATTGGTTTTTGTACAAAATAAACACGATTGGCATGTACTCCAGAATGGGAGATGCTCAGTTAAAGTTGAACTAAGCTCTGCAATTTACCTTGAGCGAAGTCTGGACGTCAGAAGGTAAATATATATTTGACCACTGCTGCCCTGGTGCCGCTAATCTGGTTGGATTGGTTAAGTGTTAAGTGTAAAAAACAACGTAATTAGATCTCAGCAACTTATATTTATTACAAGTGTTATTAATATTTAATTTATTGTAATTGTTATTATTTTTAAGTTTTCTCGTATATATTGATGTTTTGTATGCAGTGTTTTTCCTGACCAGCTATGGGGTCTTTTGATATTTTGGCCTTGCATTTAATAAATAAAACGAATAAAAAATCGTATAGGCTGCTGCTCGCGTTTATCTCGTCTAACGCCAAAACCGTTATGGATTACAGACTCCAGTTAATTGATACAACAAAAATCTGAAATTCCTGTTTAAGAAAACATCGTGGTCATTTTGTTCTGATGTATGCTAGTTATTAGATCGATAACAGATACGCTATCTGTTTCTTCTGCACTTCTCACACAAAATAAGAATTGATGCATTTATTTATAAATGAGGCTCATCCTTTCACCAGTCAGGTCGTTATTTAGTGCGCCTCACCATGTTTGAATTTGGCAGTATTTATCTGACAAACTCATAGGTTTAAAATAGTCCACTGTTTTTCTAATTTGTTACTAATGCAATTTGTAGATAGCAGTTGTATTTGTTCAACATCTATTTATCAAACCTCTCAGAGCAGTACAGACAATTCAAGTTTATTGTCAATAGACTGAATAAACAATTTGACACAGGAGTACGGTCTGGATACAGGCAGACAGGGGAAAACACATAGAATTTGTATCATCGGCCATCTTGAACCGATCGTGTCGTAAAAGTAACATTTACTATAGACACTTAATTGACCAATTACATCCCGATCAGTTCAGTTCATATCCATAATAAACAGATTTGTCAAGTAGTGCGAACATTCTTAACTGTTTGTTTGTTTCATGTGTACAAATCTTTTATTATCTACCAACAAATACATTTCAATAAGATTATATTTAAACGAATTGTTTTTTTGCAATAAATGGTGGACAAATTGCGATTTACATGTACATGTCTCCAAGACAAAGAATACGTAATGCAACTACTTTGTTTCGTTATAAATACACTATATCAATAAAAAGGGTTTTAAATGTGATACAACATGGCGTGGACACCTGGACAAAAAATATACATGGATACAAAACAATTAGAGTTTGCACAAAATAGATTGATCAGGTATATGAATAGCCTGTGTAACACATCCGATATTTAGCAACTCTAAACACGTATTAAACCTGTCCATGTAACACTGTTTGCGAAAACATTTCTTTACTCTTCCTGCATGGGTTCGATTTTACCTGCACGAAACTAATGCAGAAATGGTAGATTCTCAGCCATACAAAATACCATAAGAAAGTCTTGAACCACCAGCTACACACGTCGCAACACGACTTATTATATTGTTTGTTTGATTGATATTTTACACCACACTAACGGTCATTTTACTCAGCCCGATGAGTGACGGAAACAACTCTCGACACCACTGGCACAAAACAGTAGCAAGTAGTCAAGCGCAGACCTCACAACATGGTGAGAAGGCATGGGAACAAGAAACTCCCACCAACCCACTGCGGATATGACATGAATGGAAACACACACACCCCTTCAAATGTATTGAACACAATCCGTACCGGATTGAATATTATAATGGACAATATTAAAAGGGCCTCCATTGTTACCAATCTCGATGAGACTACTCGAACAAAATAACACACATTGAGGAAATCAGTAGACAACCACAAATCGGGCGTATGAAATATCAACTCACAACACAGTTCAATCAGCCATACTACACATTCCGAGATCCCCGCTTAGCAGTCCTCCAGCAACATATTTTAAAAAACCAAATAGAGAGAGAAATTGAAGAAAAAACAATTCAAACGATTTGGCTTTGTAAACAAAAGACTGAACATTGCTCACGCCTCTGTGCCACACTCAGAACTGTAACAGACATATACTTTATAGCCCTTTTCTGTTTGCCTGGGTTGTTCTATTTCAATTCATCATGACGTGAGATGGGGGCAACCAATTATGTAAATCTCCATAAAACAAAATGGGCCCGTTGTTGGGCCATACATATTGTGTGGGGGTGTATAACATCGCATTTCCATTGCTTGTAAACTTTTCTTCTTCTTTCAACTGGAGCAACAGCTGTTTGTTTTGTTTGAGTGGCGTCAGCAGTACCTTCTTTGTAATATAACCTTGTAACCCGATCGAGGGATACATCCGCAGCTCCGAAGAGGTTTTTCTCCTCTAACCTGGGAAATGGATTACAAACTTAAATCTCAGGCCAAAAATATGAACTTCTCCACGCCACCCCGTGGCACAGTCCATGACACAGATTTGGAAACATTCATTCTTAATTAATGTTCTGTATCACGCTATGCTTTAGATTTATTGTGTAATATGATCCAATCAATCAATAACAAAAAAGCTCGGCATTTTTTAGCAGTAGTTCATCAGTATTACCACAAAATGATCCGTAAGATCTTGTTAATTTAGGCAACTGGTAATGGCATATTCACCACATACACGCCATATCGCCATACAAAAAAAAATGATCTCTAGCCACAAACTATACAATAACATGTGGTGGCTGGTGGCATATTCCTATTGCGCCCAAAGCATTTGGCATAGAGGCTGATCGAATCCGCCGCCTTTTTTGTTGTGGATTGGACTGTAAATTCGCAGTTTACGTCTTTATGCATCACGTTTGTCCAATCATGCCTCACGTCGCGTAGCTTCGGTTTACTACGGAGATGTCCGAATGTTATCTCGTTTTTATATACGTGACATTTTACCCTAATTTCCCCCTGTGTTTTCGGATTCGAGGCTTCGAAGAAACAAGATGGCGCGTTAATATCTTAGAGGTGAAGTCTCGCAGAAGATTTCTGCATAACGTTAAGCATGATGTTTGTGGTGTGTTCGTTATGTCTGTCCTCGTTGTTTTGTCGTCCGCGACTTTGTGGTGATTTAAATCACTCACTTACACACTAAAATTACCTCGAGTACGGTGTCAAACAACGGCCAGTTAGTGCCAATAGAGCCCTATTTTTCTCTAATAAACATAACTATGTAGAAATCTTTTGCATGTTTGGAAAATACGGCTGTGAATTTGTGCCTCGCCACCCTTGTGACTATGACAATTAGATCAATACTTATTATGAATTCTAAACACATTTATTTAACATCTAGCCAAAGGAAATGTTGGCAAATGAGTGTTAACATAAGTCTTATTTACTGACATAGTGTGCCAAAGAGAAGGCTCGAGCAGACATTTTCGATGTGATCGAGATAGGCGAAGTTTATCTCGCAGGGGATTAGTATCGTGTCAAACATAATAAACGTTGGATGAGTTGGGACATAACAGTAGATTTATCTGTCCTATATTTAATTACCATATCTTCTCTCGAGATATAACAACATCAACTTTATCATATAATCTGCATATCATATTATTAAATCTCTTATTAAATCAGCTTATTGAATTGTCTGATTATGGAGATCGTCCACCTCTACGTGGCTGTCTACAACAGATTTCTTTATCAAACATGTTGATTTCCTTAACCAATATCAGTTGGTAGCAAAAGTAGGAAACGTTACAGATTGTTTTGTCGAAATGTCAGCATAACTCATAAACATACCACTAAATGTTGTGAACTAAATGACCTTGATAGAACACAATATTAACATAACCACGATTTTTGGTTTACATCTTTATATCGTTTTTATATACCGGTAATTGTTTGCATTTGTTTTACCATAGGCTAACATTATAACCTCCATTTCACTATCAGCTCAGTAAGCCATCTGTCATAATTATTTATCAAGTCCGCTTGTCTGCACATGTTATCCATAATGGTTTCTTACTAAATTAGGGCAAACAACGATTTTTCAGCAAAATTGGTTCATTCGATTAAGTGGAGGCTCCTCTTGTTCAAAACTTAGACGTGATGAAACTGATGAACAGCCTAAACAGTTCATTGTCAGATTTTTTCCCGTGGGTTGGCTCATCTTCTTTTTACTGGTGTTACTCGTAAACAATACAGTTTCTCAACAGCTAGTTTCATATGAATCTGGGCAGAACAAAACTAGAGATCAAGGCGCAGGGCTTTGCTGTTTGATTTTTTGAACGAAACGATCATGGGGGCCTTCTGGATATCTCAATTATCGGACTTTTTCCATTATTCGAGAGAGGGTTATAATGAAGAACTGTATTAAGTACTACTTGGTTTTACGGGATTTTGCTGATCTAAATGTCGCCCACTGACGCCCAATGTCATGATTGTGTTCTCATGCAATTTGTTAAATCGTCAACCATACGTGTTCTAGTTGACTGCCATCAATTTAGTATATAAACAATAGTATGATGCTTTGAAGGAAAGATGATTGCATTTGAAGAAAAGCACGACTGATGTGCATGTAGCATTGATGATAGTCTAAATGAGGCATGACCTTAGCAGTATAAGTTTCCATACATATTTCGAGACACGTGTCTAACATAGGTTTGTTCAAGTTACTCATCCCCCGTTGTGGTTTACAGGCTTGTTCCAGTTATTGTACAATATAACAAGTAGAATTTAATAATTTGATTTTTTTTTGTTTAATGGTTAGGTCTAAATGTAACGCTATATTTAAGTATTTACCCAGAATTGTCGTTCAACAACGATGCTGATAGTGTAAGAGCGCTTGTAATGCTAATAACACTTTATAAAACATGGGTTTAAATCTAACCTGTCTTTGTTCAAGTAAAAATCTGCCTATGCAGAATTTGTAGAACAAATACACTCGTATGGTTTTCGGATTAATAATAGTGAATAATATGACTATATATCAAATTTCTGGCATTTTCTTTTACTGATAACTCGTCATTGTCTTGTCTACAAAATGGCGGCCATGTCGAATATTTTCGAAGGTAACGCGTTTGTTTGTTTTTTTCGACCTGATTTTTTATTGTAATACACTGAAAAATATCACACATAGTAAAATACTCATAAATACCCACTGATTCATCAAGTGCATTTAGTCATTTGTGTACATTTGTGTTCTAACTCTTTAAGCTATGTTTATATCCAAATGTATTTATATGTTTTCCTTTTAATATCATCCAAGGATGTTCATTCGTCTTTCTTCTCAATATATGTACACCATGTTTTCCTGTGAATTACATGTCTATCGGGTAATACATTTTGTGGTTACTGGGAGCTTACTATGCCCTGGTGCTTTCTTACCTAAATACAACATGATGCACATCTGTTGCCGTGTCTGGAACTGTAAATCTAAGCACTTTGTCATATTGCACTATGTGTTTGCATCCTCTGCTTGTCTTGTATCTAGTCATTGCTCTTGGTAGTGATGTACAGGGTACGGCGTTAAACCTAAATCAAACAAACCGATGTTGTTTTTTTTGCACACGGGAGTCCGTATTACTAACACCATTCGTTTAGTATAAGTGGTATATTATATCGTTTTATAGCAAAGTCTATCAGGAAATCTACGACGCTACAATGTTAAAAAACTGTACACGTATCGAGTATACTCATGACAACACTTATATCATTTATACGTGCAAAAAGAGCGTTTTCGGTCTTACATGATGGAACTAAAATTCCATTTTATTGAAAATTATTGGAAATTTATATTGAGCAATGGCTTGTTTCGTTGTATGGTGTATGCATACATTTGTTAGTGTAATATGGATTTATATAAAAAAAATACCTAAAATTCCGAAATCAGACCATCCATTTTATTGATAGTTTTGCATTCTCGAAGATCCTAAAAAATTTATAATCAAATGCAAACTCAGCATATTGTATGCATGAACTTATTAAACGTATTCGTTTAAGTTTTATCAAACCCTTCAGTAATCCGTGCATATTTTGGTACTGGAATCGGGATTGCCAATTCACCGTACGTACTATTTCATGTCACAAACAATGCAGAATCGTCAGTTTCAGTATTATGAAAATGGCAATCATGTCGACAAAAAACTACATCAATGTGGTTGTAGTGATTATATATTCATCGACAATTGTCGGTGTATCACAATGTCAAACAAGAATTGATGTCACACAGTGAAATGTTTTACGTGTATATATGGCTGTTCCTAGTCTAAAAAATGGGACGCTTTTTGTACACTCTAAGAAAAAAAAGGTTCTGAATAGAACTATTAAAGGTTCTTT
This sequence comes from Cryptochiton stelleri, assembly GCA_031471745.1. Lineage (NCBI taxonomy): Eukaryota > Metazoa > Mollusca > Polyplacophora > Chitonida > Mopaliidae > Cryptochiton > Cryptochiton stelleri. Next base: position 6,913 of record JAUELC010097634.1, read on the forward strand.
GGGGTGGATCATATAGCGAACCTGCAAAAAAACTTCTCAAAATAGTTATTCGAAGAACCTTAAAAATATGGTTCTTTGAAGAACTTTATAATGCCACAAAGAACCTTCCTCCACTGGTTGAAACCCCTTGATAAATTTATTTCTGCTTTATTTATTGCAATTCATGTCCCTGGGTGTGTTAAGCTAAACTGATCAAAAGATCGGTGAACTTCGGTAAAAAAAAGGTTTGCATTGTATTATTAGCGCAAACCGGTTTAAATATCAAGTCCTATCGTCACCGATCCCTCTTTGAATCCATCATCACTCCATCTATCATATAACCATCAATCAGTTAACGATATGTTTATTTGAAACAGATATCGAGTGTACTACACTTAGACAAACAAATCTACTCGACTGGATGGTTGAATAAATTAAAACTGTAACTCCTCTCCCAATTCGACAAAATGGAGGACGGAGATGCGGAACTGCAAATCACCACATGACTTAAGTAGACTCGTTTTAGATTCACACAAAGAACCCTTTCTTCCAGAAAGAACCTTCGGGTCGGTGATTGAGGCCGAAGAACCATTTACCATCAAAAAGGTTATTGGAAGAACCTTATCGACATATGAAGAACCATTTCAGAACCATATTTTCTTAGAGTGTAGGCGACAACTGTCCTATAGCCTTATCTGTAAGTGTTGATATTTCTTTAAGAATACCTGGGGGGAAGTTATGTGTTAAACATCATCCCCACCATTTTAAAAGAAACAACAACAAAAAATGATTCGAGCTTTGCCTAAGGAGAATCCACAATAAATGTGTATTGAGTCCATTTGTCCTGAATTATAGATGCCTGTAACGAGCTAGAAACGAGGACTGGAATCTGTTTAATTAGAGGCACGTTATGATATTATGACCGAGTAATGAAAGTCGAGCTGGTTTATCTTCCTACTGACTACTATTTATTACAGAATACTGGTTGGAGAAGGGGACCGCATTTTACAAGGGAGAGCCTGGGTCACCGAATACCCCCGGGCTCTTCAAACATATTGTCAAAACTGCCGACACTGTTGCTTTGATTACATGAATCGGTTTTGAGAACTCTAACCGCACGTAATTATACGTGAAAGTAGACCACCGCGAGCTTGTCACCATTGTGCCCTAAGCCTACCATCATCAGTTTGCATTAAATGCATAATCAAATGCCTTTATATGTATGTAAATCGTTTCTCAGAACCTTAACTGAGCATAATCCTCATAATCACAACTTTCTAGGAAAGCAGGACACTACGACCGAGAGAAAGTCGCCACTCTCTTACAATCACCAAAAGAACATAAACCCCAAAACGTGGAATTTAAATCTTCTGCATTTGCAACGGAAAGGTCGTTACTAGAAACCATCTAAATGAAATGAAAATCCCGAAATTCCCTTCAGCAATATTTTATACATTTCATCTTTGTTTGTATTTTACAAACTTCTCGTCCATTGAAAACATACTTTGACTATGCTGACTGAAGTGTTATGTAACCCAAAGCTATATCTTACCTTGGAAATAGCGTTAAATAGAAAAACGATTTGCCTTTGGGTCTATTGAAATAGATCTCGATAAAAGGATCAGAAGTCATCAAGTACAGCCACAGATGGCAGATAAGCTGCATGGAATCTTGTTCAACTGAACACATTCATTCAGTTGTCATACTCTTAGTAGGTTACCGTGTTTGTCGCAAATCTAAATCAGTTTACCAATGTGTGTGTATAGTAGGAAAACATGACTTTTTGCTCAAGCAGATTTAGTAACATCCATTTTGAGAATTATGTTGTACACTAAGTGATTAGTATACTCAGTATATTCGGTCTACACTCCAAAAAACATGATGTATTGTATAATCGCTTAAGGTGCATGTACGGAAAATATTTTCTATTTGAGGCAGTAAATGTATTGATTCTGCTTCGATGCTCTCAACGTCAGATCAAGCTAAAGACTCTGTCTCGCAGATAATATGAAGGGTTTTGTTATCTCTTTGCGCCATACAGTAGGGTCCATTTGTGCTTTGTAGTCCATTAGAAACTTCCTGTATGCTAAAACAGTTTGTCTTGTACAAGAGATTATGTATGTTTATACTATATTGACATATGAAGGGGTTAATGTTTCCTTTGAATGAGTGCCAAGTCATGTGGGTATCTCTGGGAATGAGCTGGCAGATTTTCTGGCTAAAACATCATTGTCACACACTGACATATCTAACGAGCATTGTCTTTCTGTTGTAGAAATCATGAGCAAAGTTAAATAATATTTTAGGAAGATTTTTTTTACCAATTTTACCCTCATGTCAACTTCCCTGTTATTTCACTGCCATCAAGGTTGGCTGAAGTTTTAACTTTTAAATTGCTCTCTGGTCACATTCCCGTGAACTCTTATCTAAAACGCTACCTGCTTGATAAAGGCGTATGATAATTGTTTGGTTGAAGATACAATATCACATTTTTGATTCCATTGTCATCTCTATCACCAACAACGCATCCGATTTTATCAATCTCTTACATCTGTGGGTGTTGCTCGTCCATCTTTACAGTCCGTTTTAAAACCTCATAAATCTACTAGTAAAATTATTCTATATGTAGCTAAACATATATCTAAATGCCATAAGTTTTAATAGTCTGTGTTTTTAAGAGTCTTTATTGTGTGGCTGTTTATTCAACCCAAGTGTTGTTAATGCTTTGTACAGTCCCTATATCATATGGTTGATGTTGATATCTAGTCATTGTTAGTGAGATGTTTTTTTTATTTTTGTCTATAATTTGTCATGTTTTGCTCAATCTGTCACTCATTCATGTTCACTTTATGTCTCTGTGTTCATTGAACATATGCTGTCATTGTACTGTATTAACAATGTGTATATTTTACTATGTTTCATATAATCAAGTCATCTAGTATGTAAGATGCAATAGAACTCTTTTCATCATCATAGCACAGAAAAATATGTATATATATATTTTAATTATCAGACTTATGATACAAATCAAACCTATATTTATGGCGCACATCATTCGTTTGAATGGAGCCGCCAAAACCCTTAAAATATGAATGTATATATGTAGGGTCCATTTAATCTATCGTAATAAATCTTCTCAAATATCAAGCTTTTCCACTATACGTGCTTTTATTGTCTACCATAGGGCTACATACTGAACCCGCATCACTCTTAATACAACACGTTATTTAAGACGATTATGATAGGCTACTGTCAAACTTATATTGAAGCTGTAAATAACATATTATACATGCATATATATTTTGGATAAATCACGAAGGAAAGCATTTCCTTCCTTTATATCGAGATCCGAACCCGGGTCCTCTGTGTTATGTATATATGAGTACTCTCGTCTCCCGGAACTGTTTTGTAATTGAAATAAAAAAATGTGTTCAATTGTTACTTTACATTTAACTCAACTTCTCTACTAACACTTTCACTCTTGTTGTTCTCATAGAATGGACCACTATCAGTAAGATTATAATTCGTGTGTCATTATGCAGACCATCACATACACAGCCGTTGCAGATAAGGAATCGTTTTCCGTCAAACTGCAAACATAAAGCATAATATATTATGCATTTATTGAAATATAAAAGTTAATAAGATATCGGGAATGGCCGTAATGCCGTTGTTGAAGCCTCACTCGTCTGGCGAGTGATCGGCTTATCTATGTAGACAACCATTAGTGCTGTCTGCTTTCACGTCTGGATAATAATCTGGAAATTAACAGAAAGCCGTCAACTTCATGATCTCACTATAACTGTTCTTGCAGGCAAACGACTTTCCGGATATCACACTGATAATATAAATTGCGGACACAAATTCCTGCAAATTATAATAATTTACGAAAGCGAGTGGACTTTGCACAGCGTGGCTATTATTTTTGTAAGACTTCTTTCTCATTGCGCAGTGCTCAGGGTATGGGTGGTAACAAGTCCAGGGATGCGGTCACTAGCCAGACGGCCTTTCACATGAAATAATGCGTAAACAAGTCGTCAGTACAGGGTGAGTAAAACATCCGTAATTTAACTGGTAAATCTTACATGCAGCCTTATAACTCTCCTGTCAAACCAAGGACCGGCAACACAACAAGAGTAACTATACTATGTCCTACTTTAAATGTTCCAGTATGGAGTGGTTTAACTAAACTCACGAGTGAAAGAGCGACGAAAAATACTTGATACATAATTATAAAATTATATTACTGAGCTTTCGGAGGTCACTCTGATGATGGAGATAGTTACCTCCGAAAGCTCAGTAATACAATTTTATAATTATGTATCAAGTATTTTTCGTCCCTCTTTCACTCGTGTCATACTTTTGGCGCTTTATACGAGCTACATTGATTATATATTCACCCGTCGTGTTATTGCATCACATTTGATTTTGTTGTCATCTTATTTATAGCGGAAAATTGATGTGGTACTTTTTTTTTACATATTTGCGATTTGACAGTTGCGCTATGCAAAACCGCTTCGCTGACTGGTCTTTTATTACCAAAGGCTCGATCGACCCTTCTGCTCCCTGGCGGCAGAGTTTAAGCTAAACTGGCTGGACCTGTAACTCACAGCAGGGGAAGACGCTCTCGGAACGTCTAGCTTGAATGCACAATAAAAAAAACTACACCTATCGTTTGCTCCATCGGTCGTTTATCAAAAAACGACCGATCAGCAACGACCGATATATGAATAAGACCCTAATATTTCTAAAGATAATCACACTGGCGCAGGGATGACGATTAATGAAAATAAATCGAGGAATCATCTTATGTTCTAGATAAACTCTCAAAGACAAGTTGTTTTTTCAATGAATTTTAATCTCGAGTTGTTATGGATAACCTCTTTACATCTCGAGGAAATGTAATACCGTATGCATGTGTAGTTATTTGCAGAATATACTGTATATGGCAAAACCCCGGAATTAA
>JAUELC010097855.1:0-11854 GCA_031471745.1 Cryptochiton stelleri
TTCCCAAAATGTGGTTCTGACAATATTATTAAATGTACCTAGGACACTGCTGTGTGGTTATGGCAAAGCGTAGTAAGCCGCCACTTACTAAGGTGATTTGAGCTAAGTTGAATCTTCAAACACCATTCTTAACCGTACCGTCTGGGTGTATGAGGTCGGGCAAACAACTCGGATCTCTTAAGTGTATTTGAGCGATATGCGTAAACTCAGATACATGCTGTCCCATTTCAACCAGTTCAACGCAAAAGCAGTAATAAGATATTCAGAAGTTAAGTGCAGGAAATCGTTTTCGGAATCATCAGCAAACATAATCAACTGCAGGCGTCTTCCATGGTTTTCGTGTTATGAACACAATGAACCATTAACGTAATTTCAATTGTTCCTGATATATTTTATATGACCAAGAGTTTGTTGTTTTCACTCATTACGTCTCAATTGGCTGATGCCTTAAACCTCTTTTGTTGGTTTTCACCAAAAACAACAAAAAAAAAACACACACACAAAAAAACACTCCAAGTCATGACTCTGAAAGAGTGTTTATTGTACAACTCAAAGAAGAGTAGGATTTCCTTGAAAATGATTATAAATAACGTACATTTATGCATCGTTCTGCTTTATGGCAATACTGAGAATAACATTGTATGGAATCTAAAATGCGTGATGAAGTCTAACTCTGTTACCTGTTACTAAAACAGTAGTTTACCTATACTGCTATTTTGTAGTGGAACTACTAATCGTTATATTTCTCTAAGTACCATGCATGTACCTCTACAAACAGAGGCCCAGTCATCAATGACAACAAAACAATCAATAAACGGACAGCTAGCACTATAGATTTAATTGCCTTATAACGAATTAAAAATTGTGTTGAATTGCGTGGTGTTTAGCGTCGTACTTTAATATTGACTTATATTGTGACTTTACATTGATGATGTTTGGTGGAAAGCCGCGAGGACACCTCGTAAAAACCTTGGCGCTATGATGTTCGCAGCCACAACTTCATGGATATACCTAGGGCGGACAGACGGTCTGTAATACCGGTATGAAGATTACCTCTTACATGTAGCTTTTAACTTGTCTTAGTGGCATTTAGACGGTTTGAATGGCATAAAACATAATATTTATATACTTCAGAACACTTCTACTTTGGAAAACTTTTATTTATTATGGATACGACGTTTCGGTGTAGGTATAAATATCGTTATCAAGCGTGAAGGATTTACAGGGAACTCTTGGTCACCTATACTTTTTATAAAGGTATTAGTATTCCATGAGTTATATTTGGTAAGTTTAACCCTCGCTCCATACTCCAAGTACGTTTGCAGCCAAATACTCAAAATGTCAGATTTGAGTTTACACGTATTGTGAGGAATTGTCTAGCTTTTATTTGACCTGGCTTCGACAAACTTCCGTAATTTTGTATGAGTAGTACTGATATTACCTCATGCATAGTATACTGCGCAAATATAAGGTATAAACTATGCAGATTATGTAGTGTTAGTATGTGCAAGAATCGGCAGAACGGTTCGAATTAAAAATAAAACACGTTTGAAATATCAACTTCCTCAACTGACTGTTGGTATACTACTCGGTGTGCTGACTCATACATGTATGTATTATTATAAAGTAATTTAATTATTTTGGTGAACAGAGATTTTCGGGCCCCTTAAACAGCACAGAAGTTGTTTGTTAGACGATTCAGCCATTTTAACAACTTCGACATAAAAACCGAAATGGCGTCTTCACTGCTACATGTAAGTGCACAGTAAACATATTAATGGGGTTTATCGGAAAAGTCTGCCTAGTCAAGTGTCATGTGCTAAGTGCTTTACTTTAAAAAGATTATGGACCATACACGTACTAGGCCTGTTCCTGGCATTTAGTCTGTAATGGTTTTAAGAGAGCCCCAAAATTACCAAGTTTTACCTTTTCATTTGTTTACCTTATAATGGGGACGTGTTTTAATAAGATTGGATAATTGAACGCGACTGGGTAATGCTGAGAGACTTTGATAATTCAGTATAAGCCGACACATAAACATACTTTACATCGACTCATTATTCAAAAGCAAAATGCATGCATGTGTATTACATGTATCTGGGTGTTAAGGACATACCGGCTTTTTGGATCATTCCAAGTGATTTTGGTTACAGTGAGTAAATCCTCACTTTTAACCCATATTAATTTTGCCTTTTCTGCACCATACACAGTAGAAAGTATTTTCTATACCAAAGCAGGGACACCTTAAATAAAGATAACTATTTTCGATACATGTCATATACGATCAGGAGGTGTAAACTTATGTAATTTATTTTCAAATCGAACAAATTTTCAAAATTACAAATCAAACAAACTTTGTTCAAACATATCGAATACATCTTCAAAACACACAAATGTACTTGCCTATAAGGTTATACCTGTTTCAACAAATGTTAACCAGTTTCATTCGTTCACATTAATAATGGTTGCGTCGCTTCTCCGATAAAGTCTCTCTAATTGTTATTACAGCTGTTACACAACTGGCCATGAAACTGGCTTGTGGTAAAGTTTTACTTGCGGATGTTATCTGTATATATCGTTAAACATCGGGTTGGGTTGGGAAGGATAAATTCTCACGTATACTCAACAAGCCTGATGAACATTCAATGTCGCAAAATAATTGGTTCGCGGAAGTTATGTTATATGACCTTACTGCTAAGTTTGTTTGTTTTTATGATCATATAGAAACGTGCGCCGAATTAGAAGAGAAAAAGTGTGGCCGTCAAATAAGGCAGAGGATATTCACACCGCCGCAGTGTATACCAGTAAATAATCTCTCCCACTGTCTGTCCAGTCAAGTATGTAATGCTTGGAGGCACTGCTGCTCTGCACCTAGTCTTACATGTAGTTTTTGGATTTTGGGATACCCCAGCAGCATGTAGAAAAGCTAGTATAATGTTGGAGCAACTGCCAACGTGTACACAAGTTTCCCAAGTGAGACCCGAACCCGGTACCTCTCACTCCGCAATTAAGCGTCTAAACCAGTCACTTGGACATAGAGGCAAAGATCATATAAAGGTGGACACTTTTAAATAGTTGTATAACTACGTGTACAGCCAAGTCCGTCGGCAAAATTGTAACTAATGCATGTAATCTAACAATTTGTTTTATTTATTTATCAAATTCTGCTCTTGTGTTGATGAATCCAGCTCTGCGTAAAAGAGTAACCGTCCTACTAGAATTAAAATGACGACATGTATTAAGAGACAAGTGGCTTTGATTCATGATCTTTCCATAATTTGACTGAACTTTTCCAGCTCAAATTGAGCATCAAAAAGGCCAAACTGCCCGGAATTGCTTCCGCACCACGTAGAACGAACAAAACTAAAAACAAACAACAAACAAGAAAAGCGCCCTTCGTTAGCGCATAGTGATCCGCTAGACCGGAAGACAACAAGTGCAAAGTTAATATCGTGCTTTGTCCTTTTTTTTTAGAAATTGCGAAAGTGCGAGTCGATAATGCAAATGTCGAAACAACGAAATTATTTTTGTGGTTTGTCTCTTTCTTTGCAGTTTGTGCCGCGTTCTAGTTCTAGTCATTTACAAATATAGCGCAGATAGTACATTTGCAGTGGAAATAAAAAATAAAAATAATAAGAATGGACTAAGAAGTTCACTTTTTGGGAACATTCACTTATTTTATCACTAACCTCTGTCACCGTTGTCGATCGCTCCTTGCTTAATATTTTTAATTGTCAATCCGAGGAATTGTTTTTTTAATTTATTTTATGCATGTTAATTTCTTGTTAAAAATGTGGAACAATTTGCCATCATAACTCAATCAGCTGGAAGCCGTTCGTCTTCTTGAGACAAGGTTGTTAGTCTTATTAACGAAACTGTAATCTTCCCTTTGTCATGCTTGACAGATATTATAGGTTTCCAGCAAGGTTGAGTTGTCCGTCTTAGCGGAAGATGAGCGCCCAGACAAAGGGCGAGGCTGCACGAAGAAAGATGGCGTGGGAGAAATATAACACCACCGCTCTGACAGATACAACGATTGAAAAGTAGTGTTTTAATTGGTGTATTCGTTTGAGTAGTTTCAGTTTGATCTTCTGTCTGATAACCGAAATGGTGTATGCCTTGAAAGGCTGATGACAAACGGTGTTGCATACTCAGCATTATCTCAGGAAGATAAAATCCTTTCACCATGTAATTGCACCACTATGAATAGGTCACGTAATGCGGACCTGTCTAAATAGATATATCGACACTTCCAATTAATAAGTGATCATGTTATAACGACTATTACCATAAACATTAAAACATGATCTTGAGTCATTAGGATTGATTGATTGATTGAATGATTGGCGTCTATGACTTTAGAAGTATCCCACTAACGCATACTTAACTCGAGACACGTTTCTGCACAGAGTTATTTTTCAAGAACTTTTCTATCGAAGAGATTTAAATAAACTTTAATTATCTATACTTTTTTAATGAAAAAGACGATTCGTAGAATTGGTCTTACCCCATTGATGATCATTTTTTTTTAAAGCTGGATCCACAATCTTAGCAGAAGTCAACGTGCATCCTTTGCACCTGTTTGTTCCACTAGATTAAGCTATGTTTTATTAACGCATGTTTTATATTTATGAGGATGCTATAACGAAAGTACCATTAATCCGTGGGCAGTGTCCAGCAGACAGATGTTAATCAGATAGTTGGGACAGGGTGATGAATAACATACCAGCTAGTATTTTTCACCTATTCTGCGGCTATAGCAAGAAGAGTAGAATACCTACCATAATACGTATTCATACCTAAACCTCTACCCATATATATATATATATATATATAAATACTTATCGATCTTGATATAGCACACAATTAGTCAAACAAAAATGTTCAGTATGAACCTTCAATGTTCCGTAACATTTATTTTTGTTTTGGTGTATTTTGAGGTCGCAGTGACATCCAGAGAAGTCTAAACTTATCTAGACTAATTTCCCACTAGGTGCATACGAAGTGGATAAGCTATAGCAGTTGAAGTCAATTACAGAGATAGCTTCCTGCAGAACTGTCAACAATTGGATGGTTTGCCATCTTTCTTTTATCATTGGTTTGGATGTCAGCTGGTGATTGATTGGCGGATGGTTAAAGCATAACACAAACTATTATTTAAGGAAGCAATTTTTTCTCTCTGTATTATTAAAAATATATATAGTAATATAAGTTTATTGAGTATATATGACCATTGGTCCAAATACACAATTGACATTTTTTTTTACATTTGTTGTACACATACATTGGAAGGTAATCTGTTTACGTCAATGACCTTATGCGTTCCTTGTTGATACAATAGTTTCTGTACGCTTAAGTGCCGCATGTATAAACTTCAGCAAAGCCTTAAGAACATCAATATTACATGAAGACATAGTTATACTAAATCGGTGCAAATTTCTGCAATTTAACAGTTTACTTGGGAGCAAAGATGAACGTAAGTCCTCATATTCAGGGCAAAAGAACAAGACATGAAGCGGATCTTCTATAACATGTTTAAAGCATACACGACAGTACCTGGACTCACGGGGAACGTTATGGAATCTCCCAACGTCAACTGCTAGGCCTGCTGTTCCCACTCGAATTTTGAAAATTCTCTTCTAAACTCTGACAGCGATGAGCTCTTGATATAAGTCTCTATATATAGTACTCCGCGGCAGTTTAGGCTGCGATAAATACTTAGCTAGCTGATATAACACAAGATAGTCAAGGGTAAGATGGATTTATCTCAGTAGGCTGACAACTAAAATATTCAGAAAGTAAACATTCCAAAAACATATTTTTGAAACTCTGATCCTGTATCACACAGATTTGCAAGCTGTCCGTGTTTATAAAGTCCTATGTCAGCTCCTGAAGCAGCGACTTTATATAAATATATATATAGATCGTTATGTTAAGTCGTTTTCAAACAAAAACTGATTGGTTTCCTATACAGTTAATTCACAGGCGACAAATGGAACGTCCTCGGCTTAAGATACCAAGTAAACAACTACAGCCAGACCACGCCCCTGTATAGATACTCTAACCCTTCTGATGACAAAATGTGGGTTGTTCTGTTATTCCATGACCACAAATACAATGACCACATACAAAAATTCAAACTGCAAAATGGATAATTTGGACAAAGACATAGTGTTTGTTTACAATACCGTATTATTCGTCACCCAAACAAGGGCAAGTCAACTAAAGATGTGTTTCATACTTTCCTGTCAGCCACAACTGTCACAGAGTGATCTGAATCTCCATGAAGATAAACAACTTAATTAAAATGATCATATAAGATAATTGTTATGACATGAAGCCGACGTATTCTGGGGGTGATAAATGATACTAGATAACGATTAAGCTAAGCTGTGTTTAGATACTGGTTGATACACATAATCCCTTTAAAATGTATTAGTGTTTGCTCAGTGCAAATAATCTAAATGTTTATGTCATCTACTTAACCTCATCTAACCCTTTCTACGCACCAGATAATATTTGGCAGGGAACAGAACGGATTTAATCAAAGTTCTCGTTTTTTAAAGGAAGTCTCCGTTTGTATCAATTTGAATTACATGTATGATCCCGTAATAACATTATTATGTGCAATACAGGTAGAGACCCGTGTGACACAATCATCTATCACAATTGCTAACTGCACCAATACAAATTCAAAGCAAAAATAAATTAGGTAAAAGTAACAATATGGTGTTAACAATTAACATCACGATGCGTTGTTATTATTTTATATTCTTGTTTGACCTACCATGCAGATATTGCCCAAAATGTTGTAAAATTCACACGAAACGAATGTTGTTAAAGAACTGCTGAAGGTTGAATGAAACTAGTTGATAGGATTTTTTGGGTTTGATCGGTGTTTAACGTCGTACTCAAGGATATTTCACTTATATGCCGTTATTACATTGTCAGTGATTGGTTGAAAACTGGGATGAAATCTCGTAAAACTAGCGATTTACACTTCTCCCATATAACGAAGGTCGGCAGTAGGTCTCGAACCTGTTCAGTATACCGGAGAGGGTTCCGCAGCCCGACTTAATTTGTGTATTTCAATCTTGGGCGACTATGACAATTATGCTCTCAAATACAGTCTTATCTGGAACTACTTGATTGTGGGAATGGAACGTTTTAACATTACATGTAGCTTTGAATAATATTTTAGAGCAGACATGACAAACTATCAGATTACATTATGATGTATGATGTTAGATACGGTTTGGGTGAGTCTCATGTGGCTACTGGACAATGGATGTTATTTCAAACTTAATTTATCCAGTATTCGGACTGTAAAAAAAAAAAATCATCGCCGACCATCCTGTCTTCAGCATCCTTCGATACAAATTGAACTTGTCACAAACTAATCCTAACAACATCTTGTAAAATTGCTTTTTTTTGCTCTCGACTTAATTGCATTCTGGGAATTGAGGAAACATACACGTTTTTTGCATGGCCAACTATCGCTAGAACTCAGGGATTTAATACATCAGCAAACTTAATAAATGTATTCAAAACAAAGGAGAAATGTTTATCGATGACTGAATTGGAAGACATGAGACATATGTCTTGATAATCTATTTGTGTTATCGAAGTTTAGCACCACTTAACATATTTGGCAGTCGTATTTGACAGACTAAAAGCAGCAAACTAGGAACTTAATCACACAAAGTGTCATTTCGTGTGGTCTAAAGTCAAATATCTTTGACACATCATGCAAAGCATTCTCCATGATCCTGACAAATGTTCCGCTGTCAAAAACTTTCCTGCGCTTAAATAGTACTGATATGAAAAAGCTTTCTTGGCTTAATAAATTACTATACAATTTTTTAAAAATAACTGTTCTAGTATAGCGCACCTTCTAACCTTTTAAATAAGAAAATCATCCCTTAATATACAGGTTCTTGTCTAGAAGCATTATATGAATTATGAACGGCTCTAAACAACTGACTCCTAGAAGTGTTCCCTGATTTTCAAAAACCTTTTAAGCTGCAGTATTTACAGACGCCAACGAAATAGGTCTTGGCATGCTTTTATCACTGCAAAACGAAGTGTTATAGCATACGCCAATTGAACTGTACTCCCCAGAGAAATAAACTATAGCACAACAGAATAAGACGCCATGGTAGTTGTTATATGTGATGATTGGCTTAACGAATTTATATGTTGTCACAACTGTCTCTTTACGCGCAAACCAGAAGCTACAGGACTTTAGTAAGGCGTCAAGTTTTTATCAGAATGGCATCCGTGATTTTATAGACAATTCTGACAAGTGTTATTAAGGATACATATTTGAGCATATGCTAAATTATAATTGTAATGAATCAGGTCTCATTATAGTCCTCAAACCACGGAATAGTATGGCTGACGAAGGAACAACTAAACACTGATGCGGTAAATGAATTCAGAAAAACGAGGAGCACTTAAGTCACCTTGTTCAAAGCGATACATGTCCAAGAAAATTCCATAGCTGCGTGTCTAGCTTTCAGTGGAGACTACTTTAAGGAATATATGATCATCCTAGTAGAAAGGTTCTGCTCACCAATTTGATTGGATGACAACGTCCAATGTTCTTCTTAAGAGGGATCATTGTATTAAGCATAGCCAGTGCTCGCGAAAACAGTGCAGTTTTGTTTCTTATGGACACACATGAGAATCACCTGTGACATGGTAAGGGGCAGTCCCAACCCTGGATATAACAGTGTACAGCCCGATACAGACACACTGCAATGCTGTGTGCAATTCGTTGATGAGGTTAATCCTGGAAAACCAATGACTTATTAAAACATTACCTGGAGTATGGTGCCCAACAAACAATACCGAAAGGCTTACTTATCAGTTGGTCTGTAGCACGATATGCTCGAGGGACCAGTCATTCCTCTTATGTATATGTATACATTGTGTATTAAACCATTACAAACATAGTGAGGCATTTCAAACACGGTACACCACATGTGACGTACTTATTTTACCGGTAAAGAAAAGTGGGGGCTGTTAAACTATCAGACTCTAATATCAAACTGGACTGTGACTCGCTTAATAAGACAGCCAGGAACTCGGTACACACGTTCTTCTATCAATACCCGATTACATAACACTATTAATTCCTTAATTCGTCGCTGGGGGGTGCGTTATTTGAAAAACAGACTCGAATTAAAGGCTGGACTGTTATTCGCTTAATAAAACAGCTAGGAACTCCAATCATAGTACACATGTTGTACCACTCTCCAGGCAAAAGTTGTCACTAGTTTTTCTCCCATACACCTCTGCGATCGGCTCAGGTTTGGTCTAAAATCTTTACAAAACTTTAAAAAACCTTGTTAAACTGTTCAACAACTCGTATTTAAAGCAGAAAAGGACAACCAAGTGAAAAAATTAGCAATTATCTGAATTTATAACAATAACCATATTTTGAAACAACAAAAGCAAAGGAACTAAAAAAATTCATATGCCATTTTTAAATTTATACCATGTGATCAAAAAGTCACGTGAAATAAAAGAATTGCTGAGTCCACCACAGAAGTGAATGTCAGTGAGCCGATGGTAGAGTTGATGTTATGCTATCAAAGGCCGTCCATGTGGCGCTATTAGTTCCTGGATTCACCGTTAGGGGGCGCCATTTGAAAAACAGACTCGAATAACAGACTGGACTGTTATTCGCCAAATAAGACAGCCAGGAGCTCCAAACTCGGTACACATGTTCTATCAATACCCGATCACACAACATTATTTATTCCTTAATTTGCAGCTAGGAGGCGCTATTTGAATAACAGACTGGACTGTTATTCGCTTAACAATATAGCCAGGCTAGATGAATTACAGACTCGAATAACGGACTTGACTGTTATTCGCCTAATAGTACAGCTAGAAACTCCAAACTCGGTACACATGTTCTACTATTGACACCTGGTCACATAAGACTATTAATTTCTTGATTCGCCGCTAGGGGGCGATTTAGCAGACTTGGCTGTTATTCGCTTAATAAGACTGCCGGAAATCCAACCTCGGTACACACGTTCTACCATCAATACCGGATCAGATAACACTATTTATTTCGCGATTCGCCGATAGGGGTCGCTATTTCAATAACAGACTCGAATAACAGACTGTACTGTTATTCGTTTAATATGACCACCAGGAACTCCAAACTCGGTACACATATTCTACTATCAATACCCGATCACACAACACAACTAATTCCTTGAATAACAGACTAGACTGTTATTCTCTGAATAATATGGCAAGGGACTCCAAAGTCGGTACACATGTTCTACCATCGACACCCGATCACATAGCCCTATTAATTTATTGTTTCGACGCCAGGGGGCGCTATTTTTAACAACATACTCGAATAAAAGACTGGACTGGTATTCGCTTAATAAGACAGCCGGGAACTCCAATCTCGGTACACACGTTCTACTATCAATACCCGATTATGTGTCGCCATCTACAGTACGGGATGTGGTTTTGTACCTGGGCTTGAACAGCAATCAGTTTTGGTCTAACTTACTCTATGCGACTAAAGAACAGTTTATCTTTCCGACAATTTGGAAGATAAACGAGAATATATTTTGCTACAATTAGTGAAATTCAAATGGATGAATTTGACTTTGTTTGTGAATTCGGAACCGATAAGCAAAGCAAGGGTACTAAGAAAGCTCAAAGAAAACTGCCGTAAAGACTTGTCAGTTAGACGAGTATACGGGCAGTTCGCCTGTTGAAGGTTGTAGTGCCGAGAGCAAGGCACGCGGTAATGGCGGTACACAGTCTGTGCTGACCGAACGTGCAGGAAACTCAGAAATTTATCTCGTTCTTGCAAAGTTGAGTGTGATAGACTCTCGAATGAGATGTCTAGAGAATGCACAATGCGGTAATGATTACTCGCATTCCTATGAAGAGGACAGTGAGCCGAAAGCCAAGCCGCAAAAACTATGTAAACTTGAGTTACCACATGTAGGTCATGTTAACCTCGAAGCAAAACTTGATTTTCTGCTGTTTAAGCATTACTCATTAGCACAACGCATGTGAGTCATGTAAACTGAAATATTTTGCCCACAATTGGAAGAAATAAACTTCAGATGGCTGGGTAATGCAGGCAGTAAAGGCTGCGGCATATAATTTGTCGAGAAGCCTAGTTGAATAAAGAGCTCTCATGTGATTAATTTTTCACTGAAAGAAAGACAAGTTATACAAAATGAAATAGGCAAATTGCTTGACAAGGAAGTGATCATAATGTCCAAACATTGTTCAGGAGAGGTAATATCTCCAATATTTATGTTACCAAAGAAAGATGGGTCACACAGGTTTATTTTAAATCTAAAAGATTTAAACAACTATGTCATTTATCGGCATTTCAAAATGGAAAGCCTTTAGACAGCCATAAATATGTTGACAAAGGATTGTTTTATGGCATCTTTTGACCTGAAGGATGCCTATCATACAGTTCCTATTAAAGAAAGCGATCAAAAGTTTCTGAAGTTTTTTTGGGATGAAAACATTATTTCAGTTTACCTGCCTATCTCAAGGGCTAAGTAGTGCCCCAAGGCTCTTTACAAAACTAGGGAAGCCAATATTGTCTCAGTTAAGAAAGAAAGGCCACGAGTTTACTGTATATCTGGTTGATACGAAAAATCGTTAATGCCAAGAACATGAAAAGGGAACTATGAGGTAACACTATCCAGAGAAGGTAAAACTGATATTTATTGGTGGATAGAGAGTATATGTCATTCTGAAAATCCAATACATAAAGGACCCCCATCTATAGAATTACAATCTGATGCTTCACAAACTGGTTGGGGTGGAGTATGTTACCTCATAGTTC
>JAUELC010097965.1:0-11853 GCA_031471745.1 Cryptochiton stelleri
GATGTGGGGAACATTGGTGTTGGGGATCTTGACGTGGGGGATATTGATGTAGGGGATATTGATGTGGGGAATTTTGATGTTGGGCTTGTTGATGTGGAGGATCTTGATGTGGGGGATCTTGATTTGGGGCTTCTTGATTTAAGAAATCTGAGATTACATCTACGTTGGAGCCACCAGTTGGAGAGATATCCGAGTATAGCCTCCCCTTAGCTGGTACAATGATTGAGTTGGAGCTTTTCAGTACAGTCGGAGGGAGGCCTGGTCCAGGAATTGTATCTGTCTTGTGGTCATTAATAGGTATAAGATCTTTGTCGAGTTTGTTCTCTAGGTTGGGACCATCGGCTGATGGGATGGCTAAACATGAAATGTCTTCGACACCAAGGAGATCAATTGGTAGAGTATTTAGGCCTGACACTACCTTTGCACTGGGGATTTCTGGCTGAGAGCTTAAGCCTGACATGCGAAGGAACTGAGTGGGTGGAAGCAGCTCAGTGTATGTAAACGTTTGTCCATCTTCGTTTATTTCATTTGTGGCAATGGAATGATTTTCTAAAGTGTCAGTCTGGTCGGTCTCCCCTGTGGCTTCATTGGAAAAAATGTTAAAATCAGTGGGAATATCGGCTACATTAAAAGACAAATCACATAATTCATTTTGATCCATAGCTGGCAACAACTCTGAAAAAGACACATCATTTAGCAATATAGTTCCATCCGTGTCTGCAGTGCTTTCCATCCTTTGGTAAATACTATATTCTATTCGATTTTTAACCTCGCATTCACGGGACGACGGATTCATCAAACATTGATTGTTATTATCTACCATTTTATTCATCACACAGGGCATATCTGCATGTGCTGGAATGTCTTCCAAGTGCCTCCCTTTACTCATCTGCAGTATTTTCATACTTCGACTGTATGGGTTCATGTTGTCAAACTTAAATAAAGAATGAAGAATGAATGATATTTTAAACAGAAGTAGTTATAATTATATAATTATACATATTTTACTAATTGGTTTTATTTTCTCAGTCATCGTATTTTTATTTGGATTCAGTAATGTACGGATTGTTGTCATATACTCATACGTTTTTAAGTTTGTACGACAAATATTAAGTTGAGACTGTTCTGTCATGTCTGTTGGGAAAAATTAGTGCAAAAACGAACGGAGCAAAATTACAATAAGATATTAAAAGAAAACTGGTATGGCGTTTGCAAAAATAGCTAAATATTCAAACTGAGCCGTGTTAGTTGTATTTCAAGTTTAAATTATAAATATGGAGCGCTTGTAGGCCTAATCATATTGGAAATATTCTTAAATCGTAATTATATAGGAATTATAAGAATTTTCTTATCAAAATATATAAATAGTTTCAATATACTCACATTAGCAAACTGAAATAAGGAATTAAGGGAGTGCTGTGTCAACAATTTGTAAAGACAAGAGATATTCACGGATGATTTGATACCTGTGGATAAAGAATATTTGATAACAGTTTAGGTGAGTGAAAATCAGTTAGAAAGGCAAACCAAAACTTCCACAAATTGAATTTAGATTAATTTGTAAATGTATGCCTTGTTACTTATTTTTCATAAGGAAATCATGGAAACCGTTGGAATTGGAATGAACATTTAAATAAAATAATGTAAAAATCAATAATCATTCAATATTGGTTGGTTCACAAAGCGTGTAAGTCAGACAACACGCAACTGTTTATTTGTTAACTCTCGTGTATGTCTTGCGCAAAACGTGTAACTCCTTACCCAGAATTATCAAAGTGACACATATCGTGGGCTTAAACGTAGCGCAAAGCGTGTATATACGACACACATTTCATAACTTTAAAATATTGATAAGATTTATTACTTCATAACGTAAATCGTCGAATTTTGACCTAACAAATAAGTGTAAGTAATAATGCTTAACTTATTAAAGAGTTTTGACTTACCTGACCGGCAGAAAGTGACAAAATGTTGGAGAATTTTCTGTCATCCGCATGTTCGAATTGACCGCCGACTTAAACGTTTTGCAAGTGTCAGTAAAACGGACCAATTGATTTACACGGTTTGAACACGTGGTTTATATGAGGCAGTATAATTGGCTCTAGAGCTACAAATATTTTTGAGGCGATAGAGGGGGCCACCCAAATAATCTTTAGATCTTAAAAAAAAATTAAGAATTTTCGGACTTACACGGTTTGCGACTTTCACCGTCGATAAATAAGAGGAAGGTACACTAGGGACAATCAATGAGGTACATTATAACACTTTTGTATTGGATAACCAGTTCCTCTCTATGGTCTAATGTGCCTTGTCTGTCGTGAAGTAATTTATGAATACAACACGCGATATGTCTACACTACGATATTATTGGTTGTTATTATAGCTGATAAAAACGTTTACCGTCAACAGTACAAAGAAGATATCCGAAGAACAAAAACCCAACAAAAAGAACCTTGAGATGTTTGACGTTAATAATCACCGACAAGGAAATATACATCTCTATTGCACATCCCGTGTAATGTAAGTCTCTAATACACGGTTTATTAAATGTAGGAAAAGGCTGTGATTTCCAATACTTAACAAATGTTAGTGCTGATATGCTATCAGATGGAATTGGTGGTTGCAATATAATATAAAACCAAACCACCCCTTTCTCATATTTTAATCTCAATCACACCAATTGTCATAACGAAACATGTCCTATCAAAATATTCCGTGTATTTCAGAGACACTTACAGGCGCAGTATTCAAAATGGTAAATAGGTTAACATTTCCTGCATAAACATATCCTGGAGACTGTCTGGTCGTAAATTACCGTAACGTCGAGTCATTGTTATGAGGTGTGTTTTAATAAGTAAAGCGTCCGTGAAACCTCCAGAGAGTGATTAGAGTCCCAGTCTAATCATTACAGTAACAGTAAACGCGCTATGATTTGTCTCTTCGGACCGTTAACCAAATGTGATCAGTTGTAACTCATTGTCTGTAATAATGACAGAATGATTATAGATGCTCGATTTATTTTCTCGCCATGATCTTGTTGTAACAATTGATGTTAGAATTCCACAAGGAATGCTGACACCCACTCTAAAAATTGAAGTTGTTGTTCAAGCCTTCTGTATCTTATATACTTAATCTGTTAGTTTAAGTTGTAGAGATCAGCATGTCTTTTTGCAGATAAGATTTTCTGATTGCAACGCCTCAGAAGACTTATATCGACTTGAGACTGTTAGAAAAACAAGTGGTGATCTACACATCAAATGTGTTTGTCTGTTTGATTGGTGTTTAACGTCGTACTTAAGGGTATTTCAATTTGTATGACGACATATTATCCACGGCTTACTCTGAATCTTACTTTGCCTTCCTTAACACTGTGGAAAACCGAGAGATAGTGATCTTAGCCAAATAATAATTTGCACTCATATAAAATTACACTCTCCGTTTTTCTATATAGATGACTACGAAAGTATTTCTTATTAGAGACTTTGGTACCGCCACAACAATTTTAAAATACATCTCTTCTTATCTTACAAAACTAAGATTCGACACAACAGGAAACGAATCTACGAAGTTAGATAAAAATAAAATACCTTATATATAAGTTACATTCAGATTATTAGTGCAATTGCAGAACTCTTTATCTTGATATCGTACATGCAATAAGTATGTTAGCTTTTAATTGTGATATAAAATGACCGGGAAAATGAATTAATAAAAGATAACTTTGGAATTGATCAAACATGTTGTCAAATGAGCATGGGCGCTCCATGAAACAGGGAAATCGAAAAAAGAATTTTGGAACTAGTCTGGCAATGTCATAACGAACTGTATGAAATAGCTTTTACCAGTCTTCTAGTTACCAGCCATCGTCGTAAAAAAACACAGAAGAATGACATCATACCGAGACTCTCTTTGCTACACTTCCACTTCAGATCACTTGTCAGAGAAATTAAACGCCTTGAACAGAATACGTGTTTTGTGGCTTTTTTCCCTGACGTTTTCGACAGTCATTTATCAGCACAAGGTTAGGAGATGAGCAGACTGATTAAAGGTAGAACTAAAAGAGTGAGTGGCTTCTTTCTGACGTGCTGTCAGACTTTCATTGTTCTCCACGAATCAACAATAGGCTACATTTCCTCCAGAGATAATGGCTAATGTTCATACAAGTGATTATGGACGATCCAGGTGACATGGGATCGTGTCAATCTCCCCGTGATCTTCATGGTTACGAATCTCAACAAGGTGCTGCAGCCAAATCCCCGCGCTGTTATAGATTTTTCTCGGAAAATCCAATTGAACAATCAGGTTAAGTTTTCTGAGCCATGAATTTAAGCTATACCATAAGGAGTGGAGATAATGTCAGTCGGATGTAAGAAAATACAAACACTGATCAACGTGGTTTTTATTTACTACAACGTATTTATACAGGGTGAATATTTCCTTCCTTACGCCTCGTGTGCTTTAATAGTCCTCCTGATAAAGGAAGTAATTTATTGAGAAAACGCACGATATGTCTACAACAAGGTGATATGGATTGATATTTTAGCTGACAAAAGCTATTATTATCAAAAGAGACTCAAAATAATTATTTCCGAACAAAAATTGAAAATTCAAAGTTATTAATGAGTGACAAGACAATTGCCGTCTGTATTATACATTGTATTGAACGCGGTGCTTTCAGTTGCCCTTTACACGCTTCAAGTACCCTTAACATTTGTACAATGAGAACAGTAGAGACCAGAAGATCTGTTGGTTTCCTTGCGGTGAAATACCAATAACTGCGGTATAAAAGTCAATGTTTGTCAATCACTACTCAGTGTTCAGATAAAGCGTCTATACATGAATTCAAAATCTCAGTAAAGTACAAAAACAAAACATTCGATTTGTTTTGTTTGTTTGTTTGTTTGATTGGAGTTTAACGCCGTACTTAAGGTTATTTCACTCTTATGGCGGCGTGCCAGCCCAATGGGTGAAGGAAATCACCCCTGACGCCACTGGCAACAAACAGTGACAAGATACAAGACAACCACAGGACAATACTAGACATAACAGGACCCCACAAACAGATCGGCTTAGTGTTGCCTCTTAGCTCTTAAAGCACCAGGGCAACACAAAGCTCCTTCCAACTGCCCGCCAAAACGTTCGAAAAAAAAAGAAGCAAAATTAATCTCGTTATTTTGACCTTTTTGTAAGTCGCAAACTCGAAACTTATCTGGCAGGTCGAAAAGTTAAGCCAACAACTCTAAATAAATTTCGTTCTTTCGTCTTCGGGCATATGGAAAACTTGTGCGTTTTCGAGTTTTCCACATGGAAAGTGCAATATTTGTTTCGTGTTTTCACCTAGGGGGGGACATCGATATTAATTTCACGTTCTGGGGTCTTCCTTTGTTGTAGTTTTCAACCCTTTTAAAGCTTTCATTTATTCTCACGTTTGGTCAACCTTCAAATACATGGTAGAAACGAGAGCGAAAAAACGAAAGTGCGCGTAAAGAAAAAAGCGAAGTGTCGAAATTTGAAAATGGAACTTTTTTATATCTTTCTTGATTTTCCCGTTAACTCTAAATTGGTATATGAAACAAGCGCTAGCTGTGTCACACCACACACAAGACATCGATACTAATTTCACGTTCTGGCGTCTTCCTTTTTTGTAGTTTTCAACCCTTTTAAAGCTTCCATTTATTCTCACGTTTGGTCAACCTTCAAATACATGGTAGAAACGAGAGCGCGAAAGTGCAGAGCGAAAAAACAAAAGTGTGCGTTAAGAAAAAAGCGAAGTGTCGAACTTTGAAAAAAAAAAATCTTTCTTGATATTCCCGTTAACTCTAAATTGGTATATCAAACGAGCGTTAGCTGTGTCACACCACACACAAGAGTCTTCTTAAAATCTATAAATTATTCATATCTAATTAATAAGCTCAAAATTTGTAAGGTTCAACATAATCGGAAATGATATTCCCTTGTACAAAAAGCCCGGAAATATTTCACAATAAAAACACGTTTAAT
Organism: Cryptochiton stelleri; assembly: GCA_031471745.1. Lineage (NCBI taxonomy): Eukaryota > Metazoa > Mollusca > Polyplacophora > Chitonida > Mopaliidae > Cryptochiton > Cryptochiton stelleri. Next base: position 6,001 of record JAUELC010097965.1, read on the forward strand.
CTAAACATGGGACTGTTAATTTTCAGCAAGAACAGAAATCTACTTAAAATGAGCAAGGTTTAAATTTAACAGGAACAAGACCATTTCTCTGTGTCGGCGAGTTCTCATAGCGTCTCACCGATTAGTTCTCTGCTCGGATCATGTGTAAGAGGACGTCTGTTGTCACCCGGCTTTACCAAAGACTACAAGCGGGATATATTAGGACTATCAGCTAAAATACCGTTTGATCCGTAGTTCAAGTCGTCCGAAATTAATATCTTTAGTCAACACACTCAATCTGGATAATGTAATTTGGCTGATCTATGTCAAATCTCAGTCCATGTCGACCACCATTGAAACAATAGCCATAACGTTAGGGACTGTTCTGTGAGACACCGTTTCCAATACTCAGAAGGATTAATCCTGTTGTAGAAAAACACCCCATCTTCTTTATTTAGCTCGTTTAAGAAAATCTTAATACAATCCGCTTTTATAGTAACTGTTCTGGTTGAATATCTTTGAAGTATTGCTGGACCAATGTGCCAATGTAGTTGAGACTAAACTGATACTCAGACCCAACAACAATCAACGAGGCCACACCTGATGTTAACAGACTAGAATGATGAATTCAAAAACATCATATTTTTCTGACTACCCACTTTGTGAATTTCAAACTAAAATTCAGCACATGAACTCTAAGAAATAGCAGAGCCATAATTTCTTAACTAGTTTAATTATGGAGCGAGATGAATAATTTGGACAATTTAGCTATGACTGTCTTGTGGCTAGTGCATGTATAAGAATGTCCTAAATTGCTAAAATTGTGCTTACAGTATTCAAAGGCAGAGTAATAGATCTCTGTTAAAATGTCAAAAATCACTTTAAGCACATACAGATAATCCTTTATGATACTTTTATATAGTATATACACTAACTAGTGTTTTCCTGAAACAATGCATTGTGGGTGTGTTAATACAGGAGATATCGTATTGTGACGGGTGTTAGTTTTTCTTACTGACGATGTCTTACAGTGTCGAATGTTGGTTTTCCGGAATGTGACACACTAACGACTGTTAGTTTTCCCTATACAATAAATATGAATTAGTAAAATCGATAGTTTCTCCTACAGAGGGAATGTTACAATAACTGTTGTTGGGTTTCTCTCATATCTACATATATGCATGTGCATATATCTCTGCAATATAGGACAAAACATAAGAACAGGGTTCACTGTTTAACTGAATACTATAAACCTATACAATGTTTTCTGGTGAACTTGCCTTTCCCCCTTGGCTTCTAATCATGCTTTGGGAGAACAGTTTCAAAGATTTTATACCATTACGTAATTGTTGGTGGACCATTTTGATGCCTGAACTGATTGTCTGAATTGATTCATACAATCAGGCATAGGTTTCATCACTAATTACTTGTGTACTGTTGAAGATCTGTTAATGTAAAAACAACCACTTTATCTGAACCTCATCTGAAAGTAATAGTTGTATCGTTACGAGGTCACTCACACATTGATGACAGAATGATTAATTGATATTCTGTTTCAAAGTAACTTAATTTCAGCGAAGTCTAAATGCTATGAATTGTCGATTAAAACGTTAGACAACAACTATTTAATCAACGGATCTGTCATCTATCATCCTGACAATTTGTATTAAGTATTAATCGCGTTTAATCTGCTCCATCCAATAGCTGACGATGGAAGGAAAACAATTAGAGAACGATATCAGAATAGATATTTAAACGTCTGAGTTGAAAAGTTTGAATCCATATAGGCCTTTTTGCCTTATTAGTTAATAAAGATTTAATTGCCTCTGAAAGATGTCATATGCCATTTGAAATTAACTTGAGATCATAGAGAAATATAAATTGGCAAGTTAAAGTAACAAAAGCTAGGTATTTGAACTCAATTATGTTCTTTCCTTTGTCCCGATCAAATCAAAGCTCGATTAAAATATAAGTCATTGTTTGTTTATTGGAGTACAGACATGACCCTATTTACATGCGAATACGTATGGCGTTTGAACTGCTTATATAATCCATAAAAGATACGATGTATTCTGGGCTGAACATTTCAAATATATAAGCTTACCTCTACCTCGACATGTACCTCTACCCAAGAAGAATATTTAATTCGTATGGCCTCCTGCATAGCTTTAAACCATTTTCAGTTTTAAATTAAGCATCCACGCTAGTGTTCACCTCAGAAAATATACATTCCTGTGGAAATTCAAGTCATATTATACTTTGACGGACAATTTTCACCACTGCGTACCTGTCATCCGTCTCTCGTTGAAACCCCCATTTTCGTTCAAAACATCGATCAGGTAGGGTTCAGAAATATTTGATTTTTACTGAATATGCATATGCAATTGTTTAACGAAGCACTAGAGTCTCTTAATTTAAGGTAAAGAAGCCTACAATAATTTATGGTGGACTATTCAACAGCGACGCAAGGTATGTAAGGACTCACACATCAGAGCTAAACACTATTTAGACACAACTGCCCAACAACTACAGAAAGAAACAAATAACATTTTTTACCAAAAATCGTATACCTTTTCAACATACTCCATGGAGCATGTTTCATGCCATGTTGTTTGTATTGTACCTCGACTTTCTCAATAAACTCACATAGAAAGCAAGTGACAGAATTTAGAGATAAAGACTTTCACGTTTTTGTGTGTACATATTGGTTTGAGTTTAACAATGGACTACAAATGAAATATTTAACATGAAATAGTGGTGTATAAATGAAAGCACGAATAGAAATGACATTTTTCATTTGCAGGCAAATAAAGTTCAATTAAGCTAAGAAGTTTGAAGTGTATACAGGCTGAAAAGTTATACCTCTGATGCTAGAATACCAATGATTAAGCTGACACTTCAGTTTAAATATTCAAAGAGATGGATAAAGATACAAGTAATTGGTCAGTGCATGGCTTCCTTCTTTCCTTTCAGTTTTGCTTCACGAATCAACATAAATTCTTCTTCATTTCAGATTGATATTGGTGACTGATGTCGGTTAGCTGAGTTTGGGTCATGTGACCTGGGAACAGACTCCGAGTGATCCAAAAGCATTACCGAAGATCACCAGCGATAGTACAGACAATAGAAACCTCTACGACTCTCTGGAAATTCCAGATAAATGGGCAAATACATTTGTATTGACTTTCTTATTTCTTACAATCATCAGTGTTATAAATTCTCTGTCTATCTCCTTTTGCTTTACATGTCTTAAAAGATACTAACAATAAGTCCACTCATAGTTTATTATAGTCAGAGAGTTACTATTAAAGTACAACGACCTCCCGTGTGTTTAATTGCCATGGTACAGCTGTAGGTAAGGAATCCCTAGACGTTCCAATGAGATAGCATCACATGACAGAAAACTTCATTATGTGTATCTGATGTAGAATGCTTTGGACGAAACAAATTATCTTCTTCAAATAGCTAGAAATTGAGTTCAATCAGTCCGAGATACTGACAGACGGAACTGGCTGGAAAGCACACTGATAACGTAGCTTTTATTTACCAAATTGGACTTCTACCCTTCGCAAGGCTCTTTATCATAATCCACAAAGTGCGGTTTCATCACAATCTTCCAAGACCGGTAAAGCTGTCTTTGGACAGATACCATGTCTAATAAGTGCTCAGCAAATGCCCTTCTAAAGGCGATCCGCCAATTGGGATAGCTATCGTGATCGATTAACCAGCCTTGTGGTAGGCGCTGAAGGATTCATTTCAATTGGTGACGATAGGAAGACAAAAGATAAGCGATGACTGAAGAATTAGGGTGACGTGTTGTATGTACACTTTTTGTAGTCTGTCAGCCCGCTAAGACTATCTGCGTCGCCTATTATTAACCAAGACATCAGTGGTTCGCCGGGTCATCCATTACTTATATAACAGATACATGTGTCTGACGGTTAATGATTTTATGTCACACAGAGACGGGTGACCATGGGAAGACTTAATGTAAAGGATGAGTTACCTATTAGGAGGCAGTTGTATTGATAAAGTATCTTCTGTATTAGTTTGCCTGCATTGGGTCCAAACGAAATCTGCCACCAATAAGATGTATATATTCCACAAGGTAACCATCACTGTGTCCGTTTATACGATACATCTCAGATCTCTTCTGCTTCTGCCGAATTTGTATTTGTTTAAAAAGTACGATGTTTCTGCATTATTAAATGGTATTATAACTGATAAAAGTGTTTATCATAAAAGTGGAATAAATTTATTTCCACATCAAAGCTACTTTTTATTAAGTTATTAACCCAGCACTCGTGCCTATTCCACATATTAAATGGGTGTGTGAAATTGATACGATACAACAAGAACTAAGAACAAAGTATAAACGGTGATGCAAGCCATAAGTTGTCGTAAAAAATGAGACAATTCGTTTCGATCTGTCAGACTAACCTCTCCCTGTCCATAAACTAAAATAACTATACGTTGAGTATACAACGCGTGTGTATGTATCATGTAAAATAAAGTAAAATAAAGTATGCGTAGGCATACATTATGATGAAGCCAACTATCAGCCAAAATTGCTGTAAAGCACACGATGCCAATATCGTATGTGTATAGACAACTGAGTTAAATTTCAAACGACAATTTTGAATTATCTATACGATCCCTGGTTTTCATCTACGATGTCACCATCAGCTATGCGTTGAACTTTTCGAATAATAATGTCTAAATATCCATGGTGAAGTAGCCAATACACGTTGACACACATGCCAAATTTGTCCAAAAGCCATTAGCTTATTGATAGCTGATCCAATTTTCACTAGAAAGATTATTTTATCCAATGAATACATAATTGGAATAATTATATAACCTAAAGCCGCACAGTCTGTCTGTACGGAACTGCTAAATTCCCGTCCGAGTACATTTTGTCTGTTTTTTTTTTTGTGCTCACTTTATTCCTCCCCATGTGGCGAAGTAGCACGCCATCCCTCTATAAAACATGCCCTGTAGTTTGTGTGATCGTAAATTATCCTAACATCGACTCCTCGTTATGTGGTGTGTTCTAATAGCTAAGCGTCCGTAAAACCTCGAGAGAGTGATTAGTGTCCAAAAGTTCCCGTTGATATTAAGGCTACTAATAGTGACCACGTTAGGAGCTATTATCACAGGAGGATCCACCATAGATCACAATTTATCTCTCAGGAGGTGTTTTACAATTTAATTGTTATGTTTTAAAAGAAGCTACTTCGGAACTGTGTTTTTGTTAACCTAGAATCTGTTAACATGTACTTTTTCATTCATTTTTAATTTTATGGCGGCTCCATTCTATTGAATGATTTGCGCCAGAAACTTCTGGGTTCGTCTCCTTGGCATAAAATATAAAAGCATGTACATGAGTATGTATAACCATTTACCATATCAATTACAATATACTTATGACATTTATGTATACATTTAGGGACAAGGAAGTTATGGCCAAGACATGTTAGTTGATAGAATGGTGGGAAATGACGGGTTTAACAAATACACATAACATCTTTACGGTATATATACTAAAGTGAAAAATTGCAAATATAAATGAATATACAATTTATGTGCAAAAAAATTATCGGAATCAAAATTTATGACATTTTAATATAAAATAGACAACACACTGGAATACATGGTTTCGATTTCTTATTGGTTTTAAAATGTTTGGTAATGTTGGGTTAAAAACACCAAGTTTGCCTAGATTTAAATACAATGTCCATCGCTCACTTGTATACAATTCGCACTCCAGTAAGAAGTGGGAAATTGCATCTTCAATTAAACAGTGATCACATAAGCCTGACTCATGACGGTTAAAGCGGTACAAATATGCATTAACAGGTATATGACCGGATA
>JAUELC010098076.1:0-10562 GCA_031471745.1 Cryptochiton stelleri
TCAACAACACCCATTGCCCTTCTCCCGATTCAATGTCTAAAACCTGATTCATATTCCCATTGCTATATTATCATACCTGTTATCCTTTTCACGCCCATGCTACGTTAGTCTACCACATCAGGTACCAATTACCATTTATTGAGATCGATATTACCCTATTCAACAACACCCATTACCCTATTTCAGATTCAATGTATAAAACCCTATTCATATCCCAGACGCTAAATTATCATACCTTTTATCCTATTCGCTCATGTGCTATCTTATTCGACCATATCTGGTGCCCATTACCCTATTCAGATCGATCTAAACCTATTGAACAGCGCCCATGACTCTATTCCCGATTCAAAGTCTAACCCCCGATACATATCCCCATTGCGATATTATCATACCTGTTACCGTATTAACGCACATGTTACCTTATTCTACCACATCGGGTACCGATTACACTATTCAGATCGATATTACCCTATTCAACAGCATGTATTACCCTATGCCCAATTCAATGTCCAAAACTCGATTCATACCCCCATTGTCATATTGTCATACCTGTTACCCTATTCGGGCACATTACATTATTCCACCATATCCTCTACCCATTACCCTATTCAGATCGATATTACTCTATTTAACAACATCCATTGCCCTTTTCCCGATTCAATGTCTAAAACCCGATTCATATCCCTATTGCGTTATTATCATACCTGCTACCCTATCCACGCACATGCTACCTTATTTTACCATATCTGGTACCCATTACCCTATTCGGATCCATATTACCCTATTCAACAGTACCCATTACCATATTCCCGATTCAATACCTGAAGTCTTATCTTGATACCTGTTACCCTATCCACGTCCATGTTACCGTATTCGAGTTGATATGATACCCATTACCATATTCGATATCTACTCTTTCAAGATTATCAAACCACCATTACCCGATTCCTGCACTCTTTTCACCATTACATGATATCTAGAACTCTGTTCACATCCATGTCACACTATTGCAGCCTATCAGTTAACCGTGACCGTATTCGCATATTGCCCAAATTCAGCAACACCCATTACCCTATTCAATTTTCTAGATAATTGTATTCTATCTGGATGCCTCGGATTGCCCTATTCACATCAATATTATCATATTAAACACCACTTATTACCCTATTCCCTATTGAATATAATGGAGGATTTTTTCCCCTTACCTATCACCCCTATGTTAATAATGGACTATTCCAAAAACAATTAATCGGGAATAGGGTATAGCGTAACGGGTGCTAACTTCACGGACGTATGTAATCCGCGAATGCATGTGCTTAAATGATTGGTGAATATTGGAGACCGAGTTGTATCCTTTGATGATAAATGACGATGCGTTGGCTCCAACACTTATCCTTCAACCGGCGGATTTGGGAACGTTCCAATACTCAGACAATTGTGCTGAGTCGCAGAATATGAAACCAGTGTCACCTTTGGAACAAATCAGCTAACTAATTGTTTGCCTTGTGATAAGATAAGATCAGATATACTTTATTTAACGTCGGTCTTTAACACAGTACAATATTAGCTCCCGAAGGAGCTATTTTCGCTGACTATGGAAAAATAACAGTAATGCAATCATTTAACAGAAAACATACACTAATTGTAAAAGCGCAAAGAATGAAATATATCACTTTTTTTCTTTTTTTTAAAAAACTTATTGTATACAATGACAAGAGAAAAGACAATCACAGGATATAACAGGACGCCACAACAACTTCATATTGCCCCTTAGTTCCGAGAACACGAGGGCAACAGGAATCTCCCTCCAGCCGCCCGCTTCAAAGTTTGAAGATAACAGGGGAATTTATTTTCAAGTTATCGTGTTGACAGCATATACATGTGTGAATATCGTAAAATATGCACTAGCGGCCATCTTGGTGTACAGAATTTGATAGAATGCAATCCCATTCATCGTCTGAACAGGTTAATCAGTGAATTTGTGTTGGAGTTATTGTGTTCACAACACATAAATACGTAAATATTGTAAAATACATTATATCGACCATATCGGTGTGCGGAATTTGGTAGAATGCAATCTTAACCATCGTCCTAACAGGAAGGAACAACATTCCAATTTTGAAGTTAATAGGTGAATTTGTTTTGAAGCTATTGTGTTCACAGCACATACATGTGTGACTACACAAAATACGCAATAGCGGCCATATTAGTGTGCGGAATTTGGTGGAATGCAATCCCATCCATAATCTTTACATGAAAAAGCTAAAGTTTGAAATTATTCGATGAATTTGTGTTAAATTGTATGTGTTCACAACACATAAAAGCGTTTATATAGTTAAATACGCAATAACGGCTATATTAGTGCGCGAAATTTGATGGAATGCAATCCCATCCATCATCCTAACAGGAAGAAGGTACAGTCCAAATATTAAGTTAATTGATAAATTGTTTTGAAGTAATTGTGTTCACAGAACATACATGTGTAAATATCGCAAAATACGCAATAGCGTCCATATAGGTGTGCGGAAATTGGTGGAATGCAATCACATCTGTCGTCCTAACTGGAGGAAGCTACAATCCAAGTTTAAAGTCACATACGCACCCAAATTTAGTGTTTTTCCACAAATTCTGATTCCCTGGATTTTAACAAGTTTTGAAGTTTATTTTAAAATTAAAACAGTGATTGATTGATTGATTGATTGGGGTTTTACGCCGTACTTAAGGTTAGTTCACTTATATGACGGCATGCCAGCCCAATGGGTGGAGGAAACCACCCTCTATGCCACTGGCAACAAACAATGACAAGATACAGGACGCCACAACAGCTTCTTGTTGCTCCTTTGCTTCGAGAGCACCAGGGCAACAAGAAGCTCCCTCCAACCGACCGCTAAAACAGTGATGTTGAAATAAAAAATATTCAATGGGTACAAGGCTTTTACAAGCAAGGAGAAAAACTGCCATAATTCGAATTCAACGAAAACAGGGCAGGCCATTTTGGGTACGTATGGGACATTAAAATAAATCGGTGAATTTGTTTTCAGGTTATCGGGTTTAGAACATGTGTGGGACGGACGGACGGACGGACGGACTCACGTGGCGGAGGACAAAAAACAGTTTACATTCATCACAGACAATATACGGAGTTACAAAATAATTAGAATGATGGGGTATTAAGAAACAACGTGATAAATTATCTAAAAATATGTATTAGCATTATTCTAATTTTGAGGACAACTTTTTGTATTTGTATTGCACTATTTAAATTATGTGATATGATCCATTGGGAATGGAGTTAGATTACAATTCCTTTCTCTAGCTTCCAAATATCTTGAAAGTTGGATATGATCAGGGAGAGCATCCCATAGCTTTAAGCTAATAGCTCCCTGGCATCATCTGTTGAGATTCCATGGTACCAGCAGCTCTTTAATTACATGACGAGCACTTGTGCATTAAGCTTTAAGACCCCCCCCCCCCCCCTTCCCTATGGAGCTATTTATTAAAAATATTCATGCGTTTAACTCATAAATCACATTAGAGATTTATGGGGTTATAAAATCACTCCGTAAAGCTTAATGCACAAGTGCTCGTCACGTAATTTAAGAGCTGCTGGTGCCTGCCTTGTACCATTGAATATATAAGAGCTTAATTTTGTAAAAAAACCTGCTATTAAATATCACGATCATGATCTTAACATGTGATAAGAAAAAAAAACTCCTATAGTCCATATGTCAAACTAACATCATATGCAAATGGTATCATCCGATATATGGTTTCATGGGAAAAGCCATTTTAAAATAAGAGGTTATCTGCTCCAGACGATCATGCAACTATAGTCTTGTCGGACTTTATAATTTTGAATAACCGGGTTGCACGGAAGTGCCTGATTATACAGATTACAATGCTGCTGTGGACTGGTGTAGTGTGTTGGTCTGATTGTACGGGTGGGGTTGTTGTACAAACGTTGTTTCCCCTACACCGTATTGTGACTGAGATGCTATGACTGGCCGTCGGAGGACGCTCTTGTCGCACACACTGAAAACGCTGGCTCTACGTAGCTGGAAGTTGTAAAGCACGCTAGATCAACCCAGTTTTTTTAAGAGCGTAATGATTTCTCGATAGTAACGAGAGGTGTGTATTTGAAATAAGGGTGTCGCCGATTGGAATCGTAAGTTATCTGATATTTAAAAAAAAATCTTTTTGCATTTTATCTTAAATCGTGTGAACTTTCGAGTAACGGAATATATGCACCAAGTGATAGCGTAATTTTAACGGTAAACAAACGTAGTTCTACGTAATTATTCTAATTTAAATATAAAGTTCCGTTGTTCTGACACATATGACCTGAATGTGTTATTTCAAAGTTCGAACTGTTTTGTTTATTGCTCATGGTATTTGTTTTCTTAATTGACAGGACAACAGCAGTAACTGCTCCCTATGTAGGCCCTATGTACATATACGGTTTGTACTATGAGCCATCTGATGATTAATTATGTTATCCTTTGTTGACAAATTGACATTTGGTTAATAAACCTTTAATTTGAATTTAACCAAGAACCATTGACTGAGTTATTCCTTGGGTCACACTGACATTGAATGCCTATGCAATTGTTACATTTCTTTAAACTCACTTCGAAGATTAGACGTCTTTCAGCTTGCCCAGATGGTTCAATTGCAAAGTTCAGCCAAGTCGGGATGTTATCATACTTTTCATTTGACTTATTTTTTTACAATTAAATGCTTTACAATGAAATATTTACTCTAATTGATAATAGATAATGCAATATAACGACTTAATCCATGACTGAATGTACATCCGTTTTGTTTTTTTAAAGTGGATACAAAGGACTTACATTAAAGGAGATGAATAGAGAGACTGTATACAACAGTTTCCAAAAGTGCTGTCCTGAGTTCATGGAAAGCTGTCAGTGTCTTGTTAGAGGCTAATTATTACTTCAAAAGTATGGTGAATATTCATGCTATATAGATGGTACCTAAATAGAAGTAACCAATATTCAGTAAATATCCGTTTACATGCCACAAAAAATATATATCACTTATTACACTGGCAACGAATAATAATGAAGAATTTTAGTGAATATTTATTGAATAATAGTTAATGTGTTGGAAACACAAACGATATGGCATGGGAAAACCGCCATAGATTTGAAGTACTAATTTGGCTATCACAAGACTATGAACGCTTTCCACACCACACTCAGGACAGCAGTTTTGGAAACTGATGAGTACAGCCTCTCTACTCAGACTCACTTTATGTTTATGTCCCCCACCCCCATTTAAGAACTATAGTTTGGCGTGTCCCCAATTTTCCAGTATTGATTCAGCAATATGTTGAAATAAATATTCCCAATAAAATGATATACGGTTGTTCATAGAAAGAACATGTATTTGTGTTCTGTGATTTTTTTAATATTGCTAGCACTATGTCAAATAGAAGACAGATTCATTGGCAAAATAAATATCATCGAAACAAGAGCTTTACTTAAGAGTAATACGAACAAATGATTTGTCAATGAGTTTGTCACCGTGTGATAACTATTCAGACGTTTTTGACATGTAGTTCAACCGGAGACGTCAGTTTATATTTATAGACGATCCAAGCGAGTCTGGTCAAATCCATCATGAACTCACTGACTGGAAGGATCATGCCAAGGCTAGTTTGCCCTTGGTTATATTATTATATACATGTAACAAATCGTTGTTTCAAAACTGTATCTCCTGGTATTGATTAACCAAACACAATACTGACTTCACTTTACTTTGCCTGTGTTAAATCATTTAATCTCTACTGATTCATCTATAAGTAATGCGAAAAATATCTTGTTAATTCTGATTATCGTCTGCGGTCTTAAATATCGTCGTCAAAAAAAACACCTCCCGTATTAAAGCTCATGACCTTCCATCATGTGTATGTATGATTATCTGATATACAATCTTACCTAGCTCTCAAGTAACTTTCTTGTTCGGATGTCCGATAGTTTACTCTAAGTCATATTTATATGTGCGGGCGGTTGGAGAGAGCTTCGTGTTTCACTGGTGCTCTCGGAGCGATGCAGCAGCAAGAAGCTGTTGTGGCGTTCTGTTATGTCTTGTGATTGTCTTGTATCTTGTCATTGTTTGTTGCCAGTGGCGTCGGGGTGGTTTCCTTCACCCATTGGGCTGGCACGCCGTCATATAAGTGAAATAACCGTAAGTACGGCGAAAAACTCCAATCAAACAAACACATTTGATTGTTGTGTTATAGTGTGGCTGTTGGGAGTACCCTTGGCCACGGCGTTTAACACCATCAACCACATTTTATTGTGTTTGTGTGGCTATTTACATCGCCGTCATATAAGTGACGTTAAACACCAATCAATCAATCAACCAACCAATCAATACACCTGGTGACAAAACCCACATATGTATAGGAACGTTGTGTGCATTGTTATCACAAAAAGGAAGAAGTTCTCCAGATATAAGAGTTCGTTCTCGAGTATGTTACCCCGCCTCTAAATGTTGTTTAAATCTTGTATCGGTTGATAGTTAAAGTATAATGGATGCTAGTAATGTTGTCATTTCGAAATCTCGTCCATTGGTTCAGAAACCATTTTCGACCAAAATCAGTTCTCACAGGGTCCCAGGTCCCGCCCTTGAGTATTGATGTACCATTTGAGTACATCGTTAAACACCAATAAATCAAACAAAAAAATCTTCCGTTCCACATATCGAAGAAATCGCCGACAGTCGATGCAACTCCACTGCAGTCAATGCAACTCCACTGCAGTCGATCATAACTGGGCATAATTTCTTTAAAAGCAGCATACCAAGACACCCTACTTTAAGTTAAGGTGCCGTCATTCTTTAGGTTTAGATAAATTCGTCTGGAACATTCTCGCGAGAAGCGTGAAAATGAGAGATCAATTCTTCGGTACAAGTTTTTCTCGTCAAGGAAAAGGTAGATTCTGGTTTGCTATTTCGTTTAGTATTATCCCGTGAGGATAAGGGATGATATTTTCTCGGCACAAATCCAACTGTTTCAATGTCTAAAAATGTTGCATATCGTATTGGCTTTGGTCATTTGTGTCTAGCGGATTTATTTCTGCTGCAGAAAGTCGTACATTATGTATAAGGAGTAAGTGCCAAGTTTAATTTAAGTGGGAAATTCGGTGGCAAACATAGGAACCTTGGAATGCTGAGTTTTAAAGTATTACATCAATATATAAATACTGAAAACTGGGATAAAGAGATAACGCTGCATTCCGAAAGGCTTCCTAAGGCAGCTTTTATATTATTTCAGGCTTTAGCCAAACTTTGTAATTCAACGCAGTCGCATTCTTCCGGTCTCCTGTTAACGACAAAAGGCAATAACTGTTCTTATTGCAGTTCAAATAAAATAAATAACGTCTATGTCCTTGACGTTATTAAAAAGCGTCACTTTCGGATACCTTCCACATTGTCAGACCCTTTGCAAAGATCAAATTAAATACCTTGTAGATTTCGAGATTCCCGCTGAATGGGGTAACAATCGAAATAATCTATAGCCGCTTCCCCTCCTCCATTTAAAAATAAACTCGTTATAAACACACATACATGACAATCTGTTTATTATTCGAAAATATCATTAAATAATTATTTTAAAAAGTGTAAAAAAATGTTACGTGCACTATTCGCAGAATAACCTCTATCCTGAACTTATAAATCTTATATGCCATATATCACATGACAAACCTGGATGTAAGCAAAGGTGACTAGATTTAACGAATGAAAATCATGTGTGATACATTCATAGGTAAATGAAATGGAATAAACAAAATATAGAATTTCACCCAAAAATATTATGGTTTCCATTTTCAAGGAGCCGCGCCCTTCAACGTACCGTGGTTCAGTCGGTTGTGCATCGGACCGCTGTACCCCCTTCAATGTACCGTGGTTCAGTCGGTTGTGCATCGGCCCGCTGAACCCCCTTCAATGTACCGTGGTTCAGTCGGTTGGGTATCGGACTGCTGAACACTCTTCAATATACCGTGGCTCAGCCGGTTGTGCATCGAGCTGCTGAACACCCTTCAATGTTTCGCACATATAACTGTTTTGAGGCCGCCTGTCTTACAAAACAATAATGTAATGTCGTCATATAAGTGAAATACTCTTGAGAACGACGTAAGCACTAATCAAATAAACAAACAATTTCAAGGAAAAAAACCCAGTAAATATTGCAGCACAGATATGAAGCAAAAATATTCAGTTCTGTGGGTCTGCGTTCGTAAGAAAACAACTTCTGTCGCTCACTTATTTTAACTAAGGTACCCTAGTTCTGAAAGCTAAGCAATTTCGTACATATTGGTCCGATTTGATAATACGTCATGGTAAGAAAATAAATAGTAAATTATTAAAACATACAAAAATATCGATTATCAAATAATAACATCTGTTACATACATTACGTTCAATTAAACTGAACGGAGGTGTGCTCGCAAGCAACAATGGTTTTCACAGTATTTTCGCCATTTTGAGACAAACTTCTCTTGAACGGCATACAAGTTTAGAAACACACAGTGACACAGGCCTTGTGGAGAGAGGGTCTCTTATCGCACTTTCTGCCAGTGGCTTGTAGGTAAACGTTTATTTCTAATATTGAAAAATGCGGATTGATTTGTTCTTGTATCTCCTTAGAAGCTGTTGACTGCAACAATTACGATGGGGTTACCAAGGCGTCAAACTGCATTTCCGAGTAAACTGTATGCAAGAACCGTTCTCATAGCATGACTTTCATTAGACGTCCAACTCTACAACCCAAGATACTGAATTGTTCTGCACTTTTCATTAAAATGTCATACCTATTTGATACAAATGCTTCTCTGTATACAAATGTTAGTACTCGTAATAATTGTACATCTTTCAATAAAGTTCAGTCGATTTTTCTTGGGAACCATATGCTTTGGTATCCTTCACTAAAATATGATCTTTATAATCAGCTGTGTGCAGAAAAAATGGATCTGTCTGCAGAAGAAAAAATCCATTAAGTGCATATATTCCCGTCACTCTTCGTGTATGAAAAGATTGAAATCCCATTGCTTCAGGCCATAATACATCAAAGACGATTGGGCATACGCCTTAGCGACCGTCGCGTCGAGGCGACGGGGCCAACATAGGTCGGAACCTCGTTTTGGTCATCAGTCTCACTCTCCGTATCCTCTTCGTCCATTGTTGGAAGATTGGTGAAAAATCCTTCTTTTGGCGGCAACCCCGGCGTACATAGACTTTCCACTCTCTTGAGATAGTCGGTGAGTTTTCGGCGATTGTCACTGCTTTTAATTCTCAATAATTGTACTTTTGTTGATGAAACAGGGAAACGCAGAGGCAGGTCACGTCGTCTTCGAACGGATTCCGCCATGGCTTCTTTGATGTCCTTGATATGTTTTAATGTATTGAACTCCATTAGTTTGGAAAGCCTATCAAAAGCCTGGTGGGAATATTTAAAGTTGAAGGTGGAATATGGAGTATTAGGGTCATCAAATAAACTGAAATCGGCAAAGGACTTTTCTCTGGCGGTCTTCCTTAACACACCTGAAAAACGGCAAAGAACAAACAACAAGACATTAGGCCTACAATCATTACCAAGAAATAGCAATGGTGAGGTTGGCAGTAATTGATGCGTATAACCGTTGTGTTAGTCAGCCTTCAACTGAAGTTTGGGATCCAGTTATTTTCTCCCATCTTTTTTTGAGCTAAGTTAATACTAGAATAATACTCAAGTAACTTTGCCGGATGTACAGTCATTTTTAGGTATTAGTTTATTGAGCGTTTGGGTTTAGTTTTTGTTGTATTTCATCAATATGTCGAAACCTGGTCTAGTGTGTAAAGGCCAAAACACCACAGCCCTAAGTTGATTTTGATTTTTATGAATGGAGCATTGGTCCTTGATGAATACTATTCGTTCCTGAACTTACGTATATCAATAAGCAAGTCATACCAACAATTGTAATGTATGTAGGTATACAGGGTATATATACCTACGTTATTGTAACGACTTTCCAGGTGTAAAATATACTAAACGAGGCTTTTAGATAAAATGAAATGTTTTTGTGTTGTTTTGAAAATGACAATCAACAATATTTTCATTTTTTGGGGAGTACTCTGTCTTTGTCTTGGCCACATTCACCTCACTCAAAAGTTTCGCCTAGACAAAGATGAAGATACTCCAGAGTGTATAATTTGTGACTGCCTGTACAACATCGTTGGGTAGACTTCCCAATGTTAGGCGAGAGTTTACACAGTCTCCTCTATGCAAAATTTGTTAAATATCCACGCTACAACGTAGATGAAATGTCGCTGAATGTGGCGAAAAACAGTTGGCCCTAAGCAATCAATAAATCATTGTATCAAAATATTCCAATGAGTTCAGAAAACTGAATGGTCCGTGTGATTTTGTGCCTGAGGGTCAAAACGTTCGATTCCGGTATGGGTATCAGTTGCACAAATTTCTGCGTGTACTATAATAAAAAATACACTTTACTTTAGTAAAAACAGATATATCTGTTCTTACTATAGCTGCTGGGGGGGGG
>JAUELC010098187.1:0-11853 GCA_031471745.1 Cryptochiton stelleri
AATTTACTGTAATAAAGTAACTATTGCGATAGTATACTTACTATCACAATACTATCGCAATATTGTTGGAACTATTGCAATACTATCGCAATAGCTGTTTTAACTATCGCAGTACTATTGCAATAGTTATATCAAGTCCAATAGCCACCTCTCATATTTATTGTCCTCTAAAGCTGTTCTGAACTAAATCTTTGTCAAATACGCTTCCACACGTGAGATATTTTGTTCGTTTTGCCGACGTTTTTGGAAATATCAATCAAAGGGACTTGTACCGTTATCATAATAAATTAAGGCAATGTACGAGTGTATACTAACCAATCAAAAGCGAGCATTGAAAATAAACTGCTCACAGTATTAATTGTTCATGTTCATAGTAAAATGCGAAATTGTGGCTCAGTTCATTTCGAAGCATGGTTTGAAAAAATGGCTACACGTCAGTTGTGTCCTTGAACTGAGTGAATAAAGTGTGATACATCAATCAAGTGCATTGCATTGCACTATCTTTTATACTGTAAGTTCAGACCTCCAAATTACTTAGATTGCGTAAAATATCCTCTCTTACAAGGCCTTGTTTAAATTGTTCTTTAGATGGCGTATGGAGGTATAGGTCTACCCTCTGCAGGTGATTCTTTGTGTATGTAATATCAATTATGAAGCTCTGGTTGGTCAACACTTGAGTATTGCTTTCCCCTTTAACACATGGCACACAACAAGAGAGGTTTTATTGGGATCATTGTATATAAATTAGCTGTTTATATTCCTTGAGATTCCACCAGCTTATCATCTAATGGTCAGTTAAACTGCTCTGTGTCAACTCTGATCAGTCAGTCAACAGTTTAGTTAAGACCCCTGAGAAAATTATCTCTTCACAGCACAGGGCTGTAAATTTAAATTCTTTAGGAATAGCTATACAACTGTGGCCAGATGGTTGAGAATGTGATCTTTATGTAATGCAGTTATCTGAATAATCATAATAACACATTGACAATAACTTAATATATGAAGGTTTAAAATATACTTTTGATGTCATTTATATGATATTTGGATGGATTACAAATTTTATTTATTTCTATAATTATTTGGCGAAAAATACCTATTACAATTCCATATATAGGTTTTAAGTGAGTGGCCCTAACTATATTGCTTATTATTGGTGGTATCTTTTTAACCAAAAAAACTAAGCAAAAATGACTCTGAGCAACTGAAAGGTACACATGTACCCCTGCAGAACTGTATGTCCATATGTTTTCATTCTAAGCCATTGTAGTTTACTATTTATTTCAAATTTAGGACCCACATGTATGACTACCTGTATATTGCCTTGAATTTCACTATCAATGTGATATCATCAGAATGGCCAAAGAGTTTTATATCCTCACAATATGGGATATAAGCATCTGATTTGATTAATTCTACAATGTGTACTATTATGTGTAATTATTTTGGAAAATACTTGCGCTGGCCTAACTTTTTTATGTACCTGATTAATGGAATAGTATCCAGGAGCGCAGGTCATACAACCGTTGTTAAGTGTGACCAGTCAGTGGTATTCACCAGCACAAATACCTTACTTGGATGTATGGAGTACCAAAGCTGTTTTATTAGATTGGGTAATCTGTGAAGCTTAACAGTAATGGCCAATTAAACTGTGGTAAAGAGTTTGAAAATTAAGGGAAGCTGAGATGGTGGAGATAAG
Organism: Cryptochiton stelleri; assembly: GCA_031471745.1. NCBI lineage: Eukaryota > Metazoa > Mollusca > Polyplacophora > Chitonida > Mopaliidae > Cryptochiton > Cryptochiton stelleri. Next base: position 1,697 of record JAUELC010098187.1, read on the forward strand.
ATCTTAGATCAATTACTGTACACTGCCTGGAGTACAGTTCCTCTAACTTCTTTCTCTCATTAGATATTGCCTCTCTGAAAGATTATCGATTAGTCCTTTAAAAAAAATGAACCATTATCGGAAACTAATGGCACTGTTTAAAGAGCCAAAATGAATTGTTTCTCTCTCTCCTGAATTGTTTTACAGCTTAAGGGTTAAATATCAACAGAAGCTGTTGTATTTCACTGTTTGTACCAAAGGTTTCCTCACATATGTGCCAGTCTGGAAGGTTTGTTTGCAATGACCTCAATGTATCACTTCAATGTATCACTTGAACAATCACATCTAAGGAACCTTTCATTTAAATACACTGGCTCCAAAATTAACTTGAAAAAAATTATTGATGGTGATTGGCTGAAAATCTTTCAGCTTTTGTTTGTACAAAACAATCAGGAAGGATATATGTATGAAATGCACCAGTCATAGCTGGAACTGCGGTGTAATATGATAATCTAAATGAAAGAAATATTGAGCAGTTGTTATAATGTAATGCGTTTCTAAAGACTGATTTCCTTTCCTTTATTAAATTTCCTTGGCAGATCTGCAGTAGCTGTACTGTCCAGTCCCTCAGTATTTCATATATTGGGTTTTGTATTCAATATGTGTTCACCGGAATAACTCACTTAATCTTCCATACATCTGTCACTGATAACAACATTTAAGGTGCCTTAGGGAGTTGTCTGGCAATCTGGGGTGGCTATTGTTTTGGTAAATCAAATTTGTGTTTCCTCGGACAATGAAATGTGGTTGACAGTGCCTTGGTTAAGGGGGTTAACATACAGGGGTCCTCTGTGACTCTCCCTGGTCACTGGATTGCCTTCCTCTGTGACTCTCCCTGGTCACTGGCTTGCCTTTGCCCAAGACAAAGCTCAGGCCATCCCAAGTACAACATCAACACTCCCCAAAGCTGGGTTCTCTCAATAATTTTACCACCAAAATTACCAGACAAAGATTTCTTATAAGCTTTTCCTGTGAAACTTTTGCTCTGTGTACCTGCCTGCCAAGAATTGTATCTGGCGCAAAAGATAAAAAAGTTTCCCAGGCGGAGTATTTGGAAATTGTCCCAGTTCACAATAATTACCGTACCTTCAATATTTCATAACTGAGATGCTGAGGCAGGCAAACCAAGTTAAAGTACTCTCTGGAGAATGCGATACTTACAACCTACTGCTATCTTTCAGAGGTGGATTGTGGACTGCTGTTGCAGTTTGTGATACATGTAGTAACTGTCTAAATTTGGTTTGGCCTTTGACCTGTATAAGGGTGTGGACTGAGCAGATCCAATTTGTGTTGTCAGACAGGCGTGGCGGAAGGGCAGGCATCATGGTGATCCCTGGTCAGAGATGTCTGCTCTCCCACTGCCTGAAACGAAACACCCCTGACACAAGACCAGTATTACTCTGACTGACATGGAAGTCTTCATTTTATATTAGTAACTACAAAGCGTTGCTTCAAGACGTTTGACAAGTATGTACACTAACTTTTTTCTTCAAATTATATTGAGACATAACCATAACATATTGGCTCTCTGGCTAAGGCAACATGGTTTGACCATGGCCATGCTGTCTTTACTTGCCACTGGAGGATCATTAATTTTCCAACAGTGCAAAACACCTCCTATTTTACAATTATGCTAGTGTGGCTATTTACTGTTAGAGTACACCGCCGTCATATAAGTGAAATACCATTGAGTACGGCTTTAAACACTAATCAATCAATCAACCATAACATGTTGTAGAAATTGTATTTCCAAAAATTTATAACAACTAGAAAAATAATATTTCCAGGCTGTGTTCAAGTTTCAATTTACAAGGAAGCTGTGGAATCCTTTTAAAAAATAATGATTCTATCAGACAAAGCTCATGGCTCCCCATTACTTTTGGTCACTGTAGCTAACAAGGTCCAAATTACAAATTTGGTCTCCATTAATACTTGTGTATGACCATCGAGTAAACACTGTCCAATGTTGAGAACAAATCTTGTGGAAGTAAGAGAGAGGGAGTTAGTATCACACAAACACTAAGAACATCAATGCAAACACCAAAAATGAGTAGGACATAGACCCTGGTAAAAAAGAACTTATTTATTTAACATTGTAAAGGTCACAAGAGTTGCAAACAAAAAAAGTTGAATAGCAGTGTGTCTTAAAATATCTTCTTGACATTTTCTTCTTCTTTATTGCATTATTCTGTTGAATAAGTTCATTTTACATATGTCACTGTCTTTGCTTTACGAAGATGTTGCTTTTTCTTCTCATCAGAAATTCAGACATGGAGTAGTTTAACATATACATGTAGATGATAGATAGTTGAATTGCATCGCCATTAATATGCTATATTTCCGTTGGTGAGATGCACGCAAGCACCTACTCGTGTGTCTGTACTAATCAATGTCTGCAACAGCTTGTATTGAGCAGGAAGAGGGTTTGATAAAGAGGCCTGAAGAGAGATCTCATTTCAGTTATTCACACAATTTAGCATTTTCTGTTGGAGGGAATCTGTTAACCTTAACACCACCTTAAATCGCCATGTAGATATTGATTATAAAGTCTTGGAATTTGATGAAGGTTGGTGAGAAACAAAGGCTTTATTCCCCACAGCTTCACATTGCTATACAAGCTGTTTCTTGTTTGGGCTTGTGTCTTTTTGTGCTACTGCTTCTGTTATTAGACGGAAAACACAACAGATGTAGCGAGAAAATCGTCTTCCTAACCATCTTGTTCTATTGATTCAGGACAGTTTCTTTTTCTGCTTTTCTCGCAGGAGAAAAATCGAAGCAGAAACAACAGACAAGATGAAAGTATGTACTAGGAAACCAAACACTTAGCAGAGAAAATCTATAATTGACAAGCTATTTTCATTAGCATTGTACCAAAATGTACTGTGCCTATAGTATTTATGCTTATGAGTTGTTCAACTTGAGTGCTGCATCTGCTAAATTTAGTTATGTTTTAATAAATCCATAATAGTTTTTTGTCCTTGTAAGGATTTTTAAAATAAAATATTATGTAAGATTTTCCTCAACATAATCAACATTTGAGGAAATTGAAGAAGAACCTATTGATTTCTATTGTTATTCTTTAATTTGTATTGCAATCCTTCATTGCAACTGGGTAAACAATATCATAGTAGAGTATTTTAAAACAACCATTAATGTATTTCTGTTCATACCCTTGCAAAAAACGGACTTGGCTTTTCCAAGGCCTGCTCTGAATGGTTAGTTTGCCTGACCAAACAAACATAAACCAAGTTGTTTGGCATCAAAATTGACTGTTCTTCTCTTGCTGGAGGTACAATTGGGGTCATCTCATCTCAAATTACTGTTTTTACCTGCAGAGAAAAAGTAGCTTCGCTGAATGTTAGGAGACCCTATGGCAGTTATAAACATTTTCCAAACGGCCAGATGTCATCTTTTTCCGTTATCTGTTATTTTCTAGCCATTGCCTATGCATGTTCTTTTTATAGCAACTAGTTACTGTTTTGTAAAGTGAATCAGCGTCTTCGTTTCCTGAGTTCTCCCCCTTCATGAAGGTCATTGGGTGCTCTGTGTCTCCGGTGTCTGGTTAATCACATCCATAACTTCAGGTCTGCCTTATTACATGCCCTTGTCTTAAAATACATACACTAAATGGACTTTTTTTTCCTAAAAAATATATAAAATTGAATATTTTTGAGCCGAATTGAAAATATAAAATTTTTTCAATTCGCCTCAAAAATATTCAATCTACGGGCGGCCCTCTGAATAAGGGCAGCATGTTTCGAGCACAGTCATGCTGTCTTTACTTAGCACTGGAGAAACATTATTGTTCCAACAGAGCAAAACACTTCACATTTTTTGGTTGTGTTAGTGTGGCTTTTTAATGTTGGGAGCACACTACCGTCATATAATGATTTTAGTGAAATACCTGTAAGCACGGTGTTTAACACCAATCAATCACTCGATCACTCAATTTACTGGATGTAGATGTGACTCCTCTTAACTCCTGTTTACGTGACATCACTCAGGTAATATTCATTGTTTTTAAAATTATAATATCTCACTTCCTCAATATGTTATAGGACACATTGTGCGTGTATTTTATAAGCAATACTGGAACAGTGAACATAAAATAAATTGAACATGTTTTTTTTTCCTACACTGTAAAAAAGCCAACTATCGAGAGAAGACGTTCAATTGTCAATAATGCTAAAAATCAATTGATAAGGCTGTAATCTCTCACATAAATGTTACTGTTTATTTCTCAATCAAATATACATTAATGTATTTATTTAGACATTAATTCTGGTATATGCTCACACTTACTATGACCCTGTTTAGGACCATTGTTCAGTTTTCTTTATGGTGTATTTTAAGAGGTGTAAAATGTGGCTTCATTTATAGTCTCCTACTTTGACTAAGCATGGCACTTTTAACGGTGATATATATTTAACGTATGCTTTAAACATATGCTGTTCGTATGTCTCCTTAGGTTGAAGACAAAAAAAGTCAGCTTAGTTTTTACCCTTCTTACTATGTGAGATTACTTTCAGATATCCTGTCTCATTATAAGACCATCCCGACCTGACCATTTTTTTAGAGGCGTTCTTTCCTTAGAGAGAGTGTCACATCTTATCAGGCTTTCTTCACTGTGTCTTTGTAGCACCCTCCTTACTACAGCTGCCCTCTTTCTGGGAACAGCAGGACACCCCTGTAATGTAAGCAACTATTTCTGTAAAAAAAAAGAACAGACTGGTTAGCTGTAGAATGCGGATATAAAAAATTCGAGGTATATCCATTTTTACTTTACATTTACAAAAATATATACTTCGCATTCATATAGTATTTTGTGAGAAGTCACCCTCATTTCTTTGATGATGGTTTTTCTTCCAATGTCAAGTAAATTGAGGTTATTGATATGTTTTTTTTCCCCCGACAATTCAAAATTGTTAATTGAGAAACAAATCTACACATACAGTATGCATCTACACATGCATACTGGTATATATTATTTTGCTTTATCAACTAACTCGGCCAAACTGCTTGTTGATGTCAAAAGTATGATATTAGTAAAGTTAAAATTGTAAAAATGTAGAGACTATAAAATAGTATGTTTGCACCAGGATCTGAACACCAGTCTGCCAACCACCACTTAGAGAGCCTATGGAGTTTCACTGAACTGTAATTCTCTGTAAAACTTCACTGTCATTTGATATATTTCACTACATTTTGTAAATTATCACATTTTTGCTTCATGAATGAAAAGTTTAAAAAAGATCAAAAGAATCCTGTGCCTACTCATATGTGACCCAGTGGTATATTCAATCGTCATTTTGATGACAATTTTACCAACACCATTTCCTGTAATTTTCGTTTGGCTTTGATCATAAAACAGAAAAAGTTCAATTGTTGTTTTATGGGATGTAGTTTTTGTCGCCTTCACCACAATCCAATCTTCAGCCTTTCTTGTTTACCCAGTTTTGATGTAAGTCTGAAAGTAATACCCTCTTAACATGTAGGCTAATAAACCCACACCTCTCCCTTGGGGATAGGAATGGTACTGCCTTTACCCCTTTCATAAACAAAGGTAGACTATTCCTCAAGCTCGTACTGATACACAACTATAGGTGTTTATATGTCTGTCGAAGTGAACCAGTCTGTATGGTAGGGGGTTGCTGCCGCCTCCCTAACGCTAAAGTTGGCTTGGATCCTGGAAGGCAACTGAAAACACAGATGGCTGACTAGTTCTGATATTCGAGACAGTGTGTCAGTAAGGGGCCTACACACTACCTCTACAGTTTGTACAATACCCAGTCTGGCTGGCAAGGGACAAGACATACTGCTATAGACTAAATACTCTCCCTAGATCTACAACATAGAGAAATCAGAATCTCCAAAGTTTCTAAAGCACTTCTACCTCCGGAGCTGTACATGATAGATTAATTTTACTTTGGATTCTAGGAACTGCTTGTATACCAAGCCTAATTTCTATCTAGGTTTACTATATGTAGCAGGACATGACTCCTAAAGTTTCTAGAGAAGGTCACTCACTGAAGCTCTATGTGAAAGATTTCTACTGCTGTTAACATTGATCCAGAGTGCATACCATCTCTGTGCGGATAATCTGTGTACTTGAGGGTTGTTCTCTACTCTCTGTTATTGTGTAATACGTCTCCACGGAGTGAACCCTCTTGCACGGTGCTGGCTACCCTCTCTATATCTGTATTTATCTGCCCTGCTCCATGGTGGAGGGTTAGTGAAGTAGCTTATTGATCCGGAGTAGGTCCGCTGAAATTCACAATCCTAAACTTGTGGAAGAGTTTCTGCTGGATTTTACCCTCTATGATTCTAGTGAAGGAGATCTTGAGGCCTATTGGAAGAGATTTTACCAGGAGTAAGGGAGATAAATGAACTGTGTGTTCAGTATCCTGTAAAGGTGGGTATTATACAATATATTTACCTTTCTTCTTGGTGAAATATTACAGTACTACATGCAATCGAAAACGTTGAACAAGAGGATTTAGTGCTGAACCATATCTCATCTGATCAGCAGCACATAACACAAAATCGTTGAAAATTCCAATTTGTAAGTTTTTTTTATTTAATTTTGAAAGTTCAGTGCTTTGTATTACACTCTGCTGATCCATGGATTTACCAGATTTTCCTCTTGGATCAGCCTTAATCTTTTATATCTAACATCTTCGATTGGCTAATATTTGTTTTGTATGGGGGATATAATAAAAGTGTTCACCAAATCTGTAACATGTGTTAGAGGTTTAGAAGTTACAAGGACAAGGGATTTGCAGATTCTGAATGTTCTTTATTCTCTTTAACCATGCTGAAACCTACAAAAAAATAGTTTACAATGACATCGTGAAAGACATTGTAAAGGCAAAAAGCATGATTTAGGCTTCTAGATTCAGTGGCCCCCTGGCTAAGGGCAGCATGTTCCGAGCATAATCATGCTGTCTTTACTTAGCACCGGAGGAACAATAATTTTCCAAGAGAGCAAAACACTTCACATTTTATAGTTTGTGTTAGTGTGGCTATTTACTGTTGGTTAGCCATCATGTTAGTGAAATACTCTTGAGTATGGCGTTAAACACGAATCAATCAATCAATCAATCTAGATTCAGTGCCTAGCAGCCAGTGAAGTATTATTACTTTCTCTCAGGTAATTGTGTAGTTTTAAGTTTTTGTTTTTTTAAGTTTCAATAAACATTAATTAGTTCTAATCTGTGCAATAAAATTTACCTTATAAAGGCAGAACTAGTTTAGGTTAGCTGTAGTCTTTCTGATATAGTCAGTCAGCTATGACATTTTTATAGATTTACTGTTTGTGTTTTTGGCCATCAAATCAACACATAAAACATCTACTGAATTGACTGTTTTCTATTTGACAAAGAAGCCTTTTTTGAAGGTGTCAGCAGTATATAAAAGTTTAAGCTTTCTTTTGACCTTTGACACCTAAGCGTGACAAATTGATAAGGATTAATCCGATTGTGATCATATCTTAACTAACTCTTGTCTCTCCCCGCCCCCAACCCTCCCACCCTTCTTCAAAATGTTCATGCTTTAAGGGATTTGTTTATCTGACCATCTCTTTGCCACCTTACTATATTCATCAGGTTTCAAAGTTATGCTGGGTTGAATTAGTTCTCTTCCACTTGGGTTGGTGGTGTTATAAACAAAGTTAGCTGACACGCTGTGTGATGAGCCTTTGGATGGTCAAATTGTGCAAGACCAGTTTCCCCCCTTGACCATGGCTGAGTAAACTGCTTAATAGGCCGTAAACACTTCCTTGAAGCCATATAGCTGGGAGGTTGATTAAAGGCTGTCACAGTAGATTGAATTCACCACTGGAGGGACTTTCATGTTGGTCACAGATCTCACATCCTTAGACAGACTTAAGCTTCTTAACTTCACAAAGCAACATTTCTGTTAACAGAGCATAAGAATCATTAGCCTTATTAATTTAAAATTGTTACTAAAAATTTCCATTCAAGAGAGATTTTTCTGCTTTCTTCGAATAAAACAACGGACAAAATGACCCTATAAAAATCAATCATGTAAAAATCAGTAAATCAAAGTTCTTCTGAATTAATTTTATAAAATCGACCGTATGCATTTTTAGTTCGTTTTTTTAATAAGCAGGACTAAATGACATCAGCTGTTTTGTTCAAAAGTGGAAAATCAATTGTGTCGAAGGCCTATCTTGGATTTTTTTTTTTTGCCCTCTCCAATTTCACACGAGACCATGCAACTTTCCTGGCAATGAGATTCCCGAATTCCCTACATTTTCCCACCATGGTTCTGAATTAATTTTATGAATTCGACCATATGTATTTTTAGTTCGTTTTATGAACTGTACAATTTCAGAATCTAAAGTATCGTTCTGTGTAGTATTTGTTACTAAAGACTGTAATTTCAAATATTTATTAAGAAATCAAACCGTCTTAAAACAAGCAAGAGATTAAATCATTTTAGTCCCTTGTCTGCTGCTCTATCCATTGTAACCACTCACTGCACTCCCAAACTTTCAGCTTATAATGCTAAGTGTTTTTCTTTGAATATCAAAACAATTACCCATATAACTAAATGTATATTGGTGAAGTTAAGATTTCTAACTTAATCAATGTTTTATTGTATTGATTTTCTGCACCAAGACTCTGCATTAACTATGCTTTTAAAATCCATTGAATTTTGAGGTGTGAAAGTGCAATTGACCATATTATCATGTATACACCTAATATTACTGTGAACAATCCTAGATAGTTGTTGTCATTACTCTGGAATTAACCAGTCACACAGTGTAAATCATTTAAACACTGGACAATAGGTAAGTGACCAGTTGAGTTGACCCTTTCAGCATTCAACTGTTAAATGGTCAATTTGACAGCTCTTTAAGTTCTTTATCACCAGTTGTGTGACAAAAGGTAGTGCCCCTGTGGTGTAAAGGATATTGACTTTTTGCTGTACTTTCAAAGCTTTTTGGGCTAATGTGTGAGATGGCTATCCTGGAGCTATGTTGCCCAGTGTTAATCATACTTAAGGCCAGTGCTCACATGTGGCCTACTTATCCTGTTAGACAGACAGACAGTCACCAGGACTCAGACAACAGCATCCATTTCCACAGAGGAAACTAAAAGTGAATTTAAATTGCTGTGACATACTGTTGAAGTGATCAGGGTATCACATACACTCACCAGCTGTGGACTTATGTAAACTGTTTATTCTTGGAATCTAAGCCTTCCTGTGGGTAATCTAAGGTGATGTAAATGACCAGCCTCTCTGGTTTGTTTCCTCTCCATACTCTACAGAAGTAAACACATGTGGAAACTCATTTGTCTGTATGTATAACTATACAGACTCCATAGTTTCATTCCTAACTCTAACTCTTGCTTGTAATTGTGTTGAGTTGGTAAGCCTAGTCTACTTAGTAAACCACGTAACATAAGGATTGTTATAGACTGACTTATCAAGATAGTAGTAGGAGACTTGGATAAGAAGGTATGTGAAGGGAACAGGTAGAATTGTTATAGCTCGTCTTGTTCTGTAGACAAGTAATTTCCTTTTCTCAATTACTTTGAATGAATATTGGCTGTGGAGATTTTTGCAGATAGAAAGTTAAACAATAACATAGAGATTTTTTTTTCTTCTGGATTCTGAACATTTATCAATTTGAATTTCTCTCATACCTAATCCTCACATGAGATTTTAAAATTACCATACCGTCTACAACAGGTAACATTGCTATAATTTTAACAGGGCCATATGCAGACTGTTATAGAACACTTAGCAGCTTCCTTATCAAAGGAAATCAAACCAAATCCAATGTATTGCTCTTAAACTTGCTGAAATGAAATATGAAGATGTTGCAATACTGTTCAAGTTACCTGCAGTCATTTTTGTTTAGACTCTTATTCTCCACAATAAAATCTCATGGGAGCAAGAATTAAGTGGCAATGTACTTAACCCCTAACACAGTGACCAAGGCCCCCAAATTATAACAGGCCCCGCGCCGTGGCTCAGTGGTTAGCGTGTCTGACTTCTGATCCTCCTCCGATGTACTGTAAGGGTTCGAGCCCCCTAGTCGACCACAGGTATATGAGGGAGTCACGTGAGGTGACTCCGGCTATAGC
>JAUELC010098298.1:0-11848 GCA_031471745.1 Cryptochiton stelleri
TACCATGACACCAGAAGTCTATTAACTAGAAGTATGCAACTCCCATATAGGTAGTGTCCACGGCATTGATGACCAGCAAATAATACTGACGTCATAACTCAGGTCCTTGTCTGTTTTCTCAGTGCGGAATGCTGGGTAATTCACATTGTTACATCAGCTAGAGCTGATTGGCCAAAACGGCTGACCTATATATAGGTACAAATTTGCATAATCGGGGAAATATAAAAACATAACCTGTGAGTGAAGTGATATTTGTTCATGCCTCATCAAAACCAAAATCATCATCAGTATAAAGTCACACTATAAAATGTAACATGTTTTGCTCTGTTGGAAAAATGTCTATCTGGTGCTAAGTAAAGACAGCAAGACTACGCTCGGAACATGCTGCCCTTAGCCAGACGACTATGAACTGATATCTGCTCTAACTAACCGTGTGTTCTGTGAAATTTAAGTGAAATGCCGTTGAGTACGATGTTAAACACCAATCAAATAAACTTAAGTACTGATATTGACATTGTCTGTGTGATAACGTATTCCCCGACGTGTATTTGTTTTGCTGATTGACTTATGAATGTATAGCCATATTCCTGGTTGGCGAAAGTCAATAACGACCGTTGATCTTTTATTGGATTGTGCTTGAACTTGGGAAATGCAATGGGGGAGTGTTGTCTTTTGCATTTATACCAGAAGAAGTAAAGCAAATATTTACACGCAAATACAAACATGCGCACGTAGGGAAAACAGGAATAAATTTAGAAATCTTGTTCCGAGCTCAGATTGTTTATATAAAGATGTAGTCTGGGTGAATGTTTATGGCATACAGTGAAGACGTGGATTTCATTCACTTGTAAGACATTGACTTTCGCTGTAGTTTAGAATTAATAACATCGTTCTGGTTAACTTCTTCAAAGTAATTCAGTTAAGGAGTGACAAGCAACATATTTTCTGTGTCTGATCAACAGCAATAGACACATCTATGTCTAGACGATGTATAATGTGGTACAAAACGGATTTATATGTCGGGAATGACATATATATTCTTTTCCATCAATTAAATAAACTATTGTACAATCTGATTACTTACAAAGTAGACTAGCACTGGAAGTTGAATGAAGACAATTATTATGTTTTTTTGCCTAAATGTATTAATGTCAGATATATGAATATATTGAGTATTTTTGCTTTCTTGGGTGTTGTGCCGTATCTACAGCTATTGTGCTCATATGACGGAGTGTTATTTAAAAGGATGAAGGAAACCACTTGACTTTACTGGCAACAAGCAATGGTAATATACAAGACAAGGTAAGGACGCAAAACATGTGTTAATGAGACAAAGTGTGCAATTTACAGTACAAGAAACCACAACAAATAGGTTCTGTGTTGCTCCTTATCCCAGAGAGCGCCAGGGCACCTGGAGTTTCCAACAATCACCCGCCTACATATTGAGAAGTGGATAACTTATAGATCAATCAATTGTGACACGAACAAGAGAAGATAAAACTGACAAAATATGCTTTCAAACAATTATTCTGAAAAAATAATTCAATAAGCTTAAGTACAACGTTAAAAACCGCACAAACAGACCACCATCCCGCATTCCGCAAGTCTTGTCTCAACTCCCACCCACCCCCCACCCCAAGTATAGCCAAGCTTGATACATAGTGTCTGTTATGTCAGTGTCAGTTGAGATCCATCTGTTAGTCTGGGATAAGACAGCCAGGAATGGCGAGTCTACTCTACCACTGCCACTAATACTATTCCCAACATAAAAAACCTAGGTACTTTTGGCAGTTTACGAAATATAATCTGTATTTTACAAGGCTTGACTAGTCTGCTTCGTTGATTTACTGAATGTACTCATGGACATTTTGCCTAGTTGAGAAGGTCCTGCATAACCGATTATCCCGTTATATATATGATTGGTTCATTGATTGCTTGGTGTTTAACGCCGCGATCACTGATATGAAGGTAGTGTTTGCCAGGCAGTAAACAGCAACACATCAACCTAACTATAATCTAACGTGTTATACAGGAATGTTTTGCTGTATAAGTAATGTTCCTCCGTAACCGACATAAAGAATATACTTCAAATTATATTACCCTTCACGTTTTTGTTAATACATAAAAGGAACGAATTGGTACTATGCCAAAAACCATTGTCTGAAGCAATAGATCACCTTTTTCACGCGCAAAATCGACGTCACGATTTGCTCTATTCCATGAGAGTCTATTCTTTTAAAGGGGTATAGTAAAAAAAATTAATAACGAAGATGACAAAACAAAAACAGCAATAAAGGCATTTTCAATAATTTTATTATTAATGACATGTCTATTATATTGAATATATTTCTATCAAAATTAAACAGTATTATTATTGAAAAAATGTGTTATGATCTCTTGTTTGTTTGTATTTGAATGCTTGTTTGATTATTTCTACTAATTATAACCCCTCGCTCACTGTGCGTAATGACTTCGTACAACATCAAGCCACGCCACGCGCCACGCGCACTTCGAACGCAGGACTCGCCTAATGCCATTTTGCGAGGGATAAAACAGTTCTACAGAAATGACATTTTTCCCGCTTTAAGTGATAAATGTCTATGAAAAATATCCCGGACAAGTAATAGAAAAGAAATAATTTTTCCCTGAGCAGCGTCTAACATTAGATTTATAGCCAATGAGGTGGCAGAGTTTATAAATTTTTGGTTTCGGGACTAAAGCCCCTCAACCAAAAATATAAACTCTTCCACCTCGGTGACTATAAATCTAACGTTAGACGTCGCTTAGGGAAACATTATTTCTTAAACATACAACCATAGGACCCTGTTATTAGACAAGACAACGCTTGTTTAAAATTAAAACAACAACATATTTCAAATATTATTGGTTCGATTTTTCTTATCAATTCTGACTCTTGTTAAAATATTGAACAACACATGTGACATGGTTATTTCTATCCTATCGTAGTATAACGTTATTCACTTATACGTATACATAAAAGTGCCCTTAAATATCCAGGTTTATCAATAGTTTCGTTATTTCGTGAATAAGACTCTTTTTTCCGAACAGATACTAGTGTAAACTATTCTGTAGACTGATATCTATACGAGAATCGAACCCCTGACCCTCACAGATAGTTCAGCAAGTGATTGTCATAAAAAGTAAGCGATTTAAGTAAATAGTATTGCATTGCTCTAAATCATAAAGCAAATACCGGTTTGAGGAGTTGGACTATGGGCGATGTCCTAAACTAACCAACATAAAAAACAATGCAATATTACAGTTGAAAGAGAATAACATATTTATCATTCAGCACATTTATTCAATATAAACATGCTGCCATGAGAAATAAAGCCGAGTCAGCCGTTTTAATATCGCCAAGTAATCAATATGGTTGAGTAATTTGTTTCTGTTTTCAGCCAGTTGTGTGTACGTGCTGTCTGACTGTTATATATAAGCCACTCTGACATTTGTTGATATAATTATGATGGCCTGTGTACTATTAACCAGTTAACTGGAGCCATTCAGTTAGTGTCAAATCGGCCGAAATGACATAACATAATAAATCTACATTTTGCGATCTTTGAGAGAAATACAAATCAGTTTATACCCTTAGCAATGGAAATAGTTCAGTGGGTCCCATGCAACCAGAATATATTTTTAATACGTAACAAGATATCGCAGCAAAGCTATTGGTCTGTTTGTTTGGTGGGGGTTTTACGCTGTAGTATAACGGTTATTCAACTCATATGAGGGCAGCCCGGCCTAAGGAAACCACACTTAGCGTTACTGGCATAAGACAAGGAACAAGATACAAGACGAGCACAACACGCAATCATCCAATAAGACAAAGTGCTGAAATTTACAGTGCAAGAACTTACAACAAATCAGCTTTGTGTTTCCCCTTTGCTCGAGAACTTCAGGCCACCAACCAACCAACCGCTCACAAAGAAGTCCATGTTTATAGCGTGTAATCAGATGACAAATTAATTGAGTGTTCATTCCATTCCATATTAATAGATTATTTAGAAAACTGTCCTTAAATATCCAGAGTTTAACAATAGTTTCGTTCTTTCGGGGATAAGACTCTTTTTGTCAGAACAGAAACTAGTGTAAAATATACTACTTTAAAGTATTTTGCCGACTGAGATCTATACGGGTCCATAAAGAGATGAGATAAATGAAGAGATATTTGCCTCCGAAAGCTTCATAGCAAATATCATGTAACCTAACCGTTTTTATTGAAATGACGAGATATAATATGATACACAACATACAAGCAGTATATTGATGACGTGGGCAGCTGATTAATGGGGAGTTGTGGTTGTCCATGGCCGTATTCGTGTCTGGACATAATATACTCTAAACGGAAATATTGACAGAAAGTAATATTTATTATCCTGTAATATTCGATCGATAGTTTTCTATATTCATGCGTAACTATAGATTTTGCATTGAAAAGTGAGTAAACTCTTAAAAGCAGTACTGTTTTCTCACCAAGGTTACAGAAATTGTCCACTGATATGTATTATCTTGGTAATTGCATGCTCATTAAACGATAGCTTTTACTTAAATACCGCTCCTTATATTGAATATAATACCTTTGTACATACATTTACCTTAGCTTAGCACGAATTTCTGTGTTAACCCTGACAATATTAGCGAACTGTCAGCGTACTTAATCAAACGGTCCAGTAAATAAAGTATTATTGTAGTTTAGAACGAATCACCCCTTCAATAGTTAATATGATATTAAGATAGTAAATGGCAAAATTCGATTGCTCAGTACATTATTTTATGTTGGGTGGTAACACAGGTTAACAAGGGACATTTCGATTAAGTAAATTAGGTAACTTAATGAGTGAACAAATTCCAGAGCCTGTCTAACATTAAATGATCTGTTGATCAAGATAAGACTAAATGTGGATTTATATCTCCATTCATAGAAGTTCCATTTATTTGAGAGCACGTGACACATCAGCCCACACTCACAATGAACAGAGGGATATTATGCTATTGTCATTTACTAACGCTGATTTATACATCGCGACAATTCCGTTACTTGTCAAACACCATATTTAGACTCTTATACGTACAACAAACCATGGATTCTCCTTCTACCATTCTATCACACAGGGTTAGAAACAAACAAATCTTAAGGTGTATTAAGTGATATGTTAGACAGGGTACTAGAGGAAGGTCGGGAGAGGTAGACTAATTAAGAAGAAGTTTATCAGGATATTATAAACTGAAGATCGACCCACATGGTTAGTCTCGCGTAAACCAGACCTTTCTCGCGTTAATTTGCAACGCTCTACAAGGGTCTGGTAACACAACATATACATTTTTGCAAATAATCATGCCCCCCACCGTATCGGGCAATTGTTGATCTGGTATTCTTATACCCTCTTTTTTAAAAAATATTTCAAACTTTAAATTTAAATCGATCCGAAGCTTGCGTCACAAGATCCTACAGATTCAGAAATTCAATTTATTTTAATCAAGTTCAACAGTCAAAGGAAACACTGGTAACTTGATAGATTTGTACTCCATACAATTGAAGGAGTTGTCTTATAATTGATACCATGGCAAAGATTGATCAAACAATTTAACGTGTGGCAGATTAAACAATGTTTTTTTCAATTAAATTTTAGGTGGAAATGAGGTTTTGGTGAATAAATAAACCAAAACACTTTCAGCAACCGAAATGAGAGTTAATCGATATCTAGTAACGTATACCTTATTTCATTATTCTGGTAGACTGGCAACCAGCGCCGGGATGGATACATTGAACACTAGAGTCTGCTCCATGCAATTCGATTCTTTGCTGAAAACGCACCAAGTTCGTTATTCATAACCTTGCATTTATTGACACAATCTGATTGCTCAGTTTACATAGTATTAACTTTCAAATGTTTTAAAGCCCACTATGTAGATGTGTTATAATAGTTTTCCATCAATAGCTAATCCATGAGCGCTATGCTGTGTGACTTCCAGTAACAAGACTTATGGAGGAATTGGAAGCAATAGCTTTGTTCTAGCAACATGTGACTGTAAATGGTGTCTAATTTATACAAAGTCCACACATATTTTGTTTGTTTGACTGCTTTGATAAGAAAGCTGATAACAAAATTATCTTTCGAAAGTTGTGGTTATTTGTGCTTTAATTTTAACTGTTCCGACAAAGTGTCATTTAATTTGATAAAATAAGCCGCTTCTATAAATGCTTTGATAGTTTCCATCCCTGATGAGATATTTGCCGCTGAAGGCTTCATAGAAAATATCATGTAAATTATTAAAATGATGATGAACTTGGGTAGCTTATTAATGGAGTGTTGTGGTTGTTCATCGCCGTATTCGTGTCTGAACATAATATATTGTAAACGTAAATAATCATAGAAATAAATAGTTACGATGCCTGCAACACTCGATTGACAGTTTTCTATATTCATGCATAACCAAAGCTTTTGCATTGCAAAATTAGTTAACTTAAAAACAGTACTGTTTTCTCTCCAATGTTACAGTCAGTTGTCCGCTGATATGTGTTATCTTAGAAATTGTATAATCATTGGACGATTGGCTTACTTAAATAACGTCCCTTATATTAACTATGATTGGCCTACATGTACCTCCGTAAATAGCTTAGCTTAGCAACATTTGCTGTGTTTACCATGACAACATTACTGGACTGTCAGCGCACTCGTCACGAATGCCCACGAAATAGAACATGATGAGTAGTTTAGTATGAATCACCCATTAAACACTGACGTAACTTAGTAACTAAGCCCAGGCCCTTGTGCAAAATATATTTTCGGTAGCAGCCGTGAGTCAACTAATTTTTCGTTTTTTCTTTACGAGTAGCATTTTAGCACAACGCCATTTGCTACAGTCAATAGTATCATATAGATCAAAGGGAGAGCGCCCGTGGGTCGCCAAGGTCCCGGAAACCCTGAGAATGAGGGAGGCCGAAGAGACTCAGTTTATATTGGCAATGAAATTTGGTCTAGCATGTCGATAAGATCGATCTTATTTCATGCAATTTAAAGTTACAAATTTGTAGGCAACACTTATTATATGAATATTGTGTACCGGTAGTCTGAAATTGTCCCCTCAAACTCAATCTGATACAACAGGGTTCAGGGACTGTCGAGGCCCTGGACATTCCAGATTACTTTATTGCGTGTCCCAGCTAACGCTTAATTGCTTCTAAAAGGGACATGTAACTACTGATTTAGACATATTTCCGTGACATGAATGTGGGAAAGAATAACAAAAAAAATCTGCCAGAAATTTCCACATTGCTTTTGATATCCTTTTTCTAGCACATTTTATGACATTCCGATTCAATCGCTAACTTTATGAAGTGTCACTAAGCTTTGTCCATATCTTCTCTTTCAAAACTGGTTACGTTGTCTTCGTAATCGATACGAGCTTATTTCCACATGGCCAATGCTTGATAAATAATTAAAGGGGAAGAAAAAACAAAAAGTCCCATTCAAATTATAGACTAATCAAGTCGTTCACAAAACTGTTATTCATTTTTTTGTATGATTCTTACTTTTCCACTGAATGTCAGTCAAATTGAGATACTGTAACTAGAATGTATGGTGAACAACAGCCCAAATTCAAACCTGGCAAAACAGAAATAGTACAAAAATGCGGGACAATGGTACAACCATCACACGGCATTTTGATATGAATTTACTTCTATGATGTTCAGTGTCATCGCCTAACCCAATATGGCATTATAATTCCACCATACATTTTACTTACAATTAAGTTCAATGGCAGCATAGAATCACAGAACAAAATGAAAAGTAGTTTTGTTAACTTCTTAAAAGGGTCTATAATTTTAATATGATTTTTTTCTTCTTCTCCTTTAAAGAACACGTTCATGAATCGATACGTCTCTCGTGGACAATCACAAAGAAAAGCTCTAAGGTATCTTGCTATTCATTAGATTATAGTCATCGATGGCTGAAAAATAGTATTTTGGATGAAGTCTCCACAAGAGCAACACGAACAAGAACATGGGTGAGCATTACACCCGTGGGTCCAAAGGGGAAATAGTATGCTAATATCCAGAGCATTTAAGCATGTTTTATAACTCTGTACAGACAATGAATAGTCTCAATGTGAATTTATTAAACTATTGACGTACAAATACGGAATAATTGGAAAACGTTGGTTTGAACGTTGGCTAAATCTTCGAATCCTTGCTTTCCCTTTATTGTGAACAATTAAAGGCTAGCATCTAGCGAATCTCTGAGTTATCTCGGTTGGTTGTTTGGTTGGTTATAGGATTTGTGGATCATCCAAAAGGATGGGAAAATGCCAATGATTTATCTTATAGTTCTGCGGAAATCAATGAATTATTTGCAGTCAACGGTTGATTCCAGGCCACATAGCTCTCTAAACTTTACAAAGGACCCGGTAAGCCGATTAGGGTAAGCTTATTGGATTGGGGATTTATACCACATTTAAGAGTATTTCAACCGAATGATGGCGTGTCAGTCCAACGGGTGAGCAGAAGGAAACCACACTCGACATAACGTTCTGGCAACAGCTAGACAATGCCAAGATTTTAGACAGGACCCTAAACATTGTGCATTAGCGCACAGTGTGCACACGTACATTGCCGTATTACCCCTTAACACAGAGAGCACCAGGACACAGCTCCAACCAACCACAACCAACAGATTAAGGAGTTTGACCCCTTATCTGGTATATGTACGTTAGATCAAATGGGTCAAACCACCTGTGTATTTTTTACCCATGTCAAACCGCACGTTTGACCACACGTAACTACAATCCTTGTCCAGTGACTCAGTTCGCAGGTAATTGGAATATTTTTGAGAGCAATTCACAGTGTTCTTCACAGTTCCACGTGTTTTGCAAATAAACAAAATAATGTGTATATCTATTCAAATATTTACATTATGACACGTTACATAGATAGACGTTAAGCTATATGTAAGCCCTAAGCTGATATCCACATAGCTCAGATTATCATTTGCAGAGGAGTAGTACAATGATGCTGTTGGAAGTGATAACATGGGCAAAAATTCGTGGGCCTGATCCGGCTCTGATTTATTTTTGCGCCTACACATGCCAAAAAGGTGAACTAAAATAAGCCGGATCAGAATAGACAACCTTTGTTGACCCACCAATTTTCGTAGGTTAAAATAATCCGGATCTAAAATAGTTCACCTGGAAAACCGTGACGTTTCCATTGTAACATCGCATGCTCGAAGTGGCTGGCACAGTGTCAAATTTCGCACGACACTGAGCTTGCAGGGCGGCCAAAAGTGACATATAAACGCAAACCGCCATTAAAAGGTGAATTAAAATGATCCGCCCCTGATCCGAATCACAGCCGGATCATTTTAGTTCAACAATTTAATGTCCGTTTTACCGCGTCTATAAACACTATTATGCTATTTTTTGTGTAATAGTTAACTAAACTCGAAAGACAGCTATTACTTTACAAAATTACTAAAATTGTAGTCCCTCCAGGTAGTTCAACAGCTTCATCAATGTGTTTTGAATTGTGCTAATATGGTTTCTGTGATAGCTATTTTAATTTGGAGTGATGCTGGCATGGAGATGTGGGACATCCATGGTAGGCTATCGGGAAACATGTAGAGATGCTTTAGCTTGTGGGGGCGCAGAACGACTTACATAATTATGAAGATCTAATTAAACATAGGGATCCATTAAGGTAAATTAGTTTCAAACATAATACAAAAAGTACTATCATAAATATGCTGTGGACAATACAACTTTCAGTTAGTATTTAAAAAACAACAATGTACTTTATATGCTAATATCTTATTGTCTCGGGGCCAACTCACAAACTGTGTTCCGTTAAGCTCCAAGTATAATACATGTCAAGTGTGAGGGAGATCTTATCATTATTGATAGAGAGAACGACTTATAGCATTTCAGTTTGTAATAATTAGAGCAACCAGAAAGAGAAATAGAACAAACTGTTTGTTTAATGGGTGTTTTACGCCGTACCTAATTTATTTCACTCACATGGCGTTGTGACAGACCAATGGGTGACGTCACTGGCCAAAAAAAACAACAATTACAAGAAATACGACAAGATACGGACAGAAAACATGGTGCAATAAGACAAATTGGGCAAATTTAAAATGCAAGAGGCCACAAAAAATCTGTTTCCTGTTGCGTTTAAGTTCAAAGTTATCCAGGGCATAGGGAGTTCCCACCACCCATCCGCTAGAACAAGTTGAAGAATCCTTTAGCATGTGCAGGCTCATGGTATATAGGTTGCAATAATGCTATTCGGGTGGATATAAAATAAATGCACCGAGCGAGCTTAATATATGTTGTTGGTTTCTTTCATCGATTTCAAAATGGTAAATTTTACAGAATATGTGGGTGGGTGGGGAGTGCTTTATTCTGTGAACTTTCAGTAGTTACCTTTCTCCAATATGACACGGATATCAGCGGTGGTTATTCAATTTGGATAAACAAATTGAAAATAAACTTTCGCAAACGGAATCTTACAAATGAACCATTCTCTGTTATGTTGTCGATTTTAAGGGTCATAGAAAATTGGAACACAGTTTGTAGACACTAGCACAGCAATTGGGCACTGATCCAGCTACTTGTCTAAGAATGCCGAATCTTGTTATCCAATTCAAATGTTGAGTTTGTTTCAGCGAAAGCCTTACTATTATTATTAAATATAAAAATACAAGGTCTACCGTAAACATCAGATACATGTAACATCGATAACAGTCAGTGAGCATTAAATGTGTTTACTCCGATTTGTGTGGCGGTCTGATCCCAATTAGATGTAGATCACGTTATCTGACAGTATAGACACAGCACGTTCAAAACAACTGGCGATACTGTCAATGTCACTAATACATTTTGGTAGTTTATTGGTCCAACAATACGGTATCATTAAGCAATAAAATAAAATTGTGAATGCCTGCGCAGGAATACGATGTGTTTGTAGATTGCTCAAAAGTATTGTTAAAATCCACTCACTGAAAAACAATATTGAAACACAAACTTGCAAGAACAGTTGAGAATAAAGCTTTTGTTTTCAAATCGCCTTGCTACTTTAGGATCATTAAAGCCGCTGTTAATTACGTTAACTGATATTTTGTGAAGAAATATTACATATAAACAGATTCCTCGTGAACTTTACTGCTATTCTATTTCCTGGGTGTTTCGTTAAAAGTGCATTCGTGACTTATCCCCCCCTCATTTTATTGGGATCATTGACAACCCGTTAAGCACTAATTGTTGTGGGTTATTCAGTGCTTATTTATTTCTAGGCTGGTAATGTTTAAAGCCAAGTCTATGCTTGTAAATCAATTGAATCGGTTACTACTTTTTGGTATACTGTACTTTAATAAGAGTTTTTATTTCTTGGTTTGCTGATTTTTCCAATTAGTAAATTGTTCTGCCTTCACGTGACAAATGGAAACGTCTTAAAAGTGAACTGAAGATGATCGTTAAATGTTTATAAACCTAATAAGCAAAATTTTTGTTTTCAAATCTCTTCAAATCGGTTTTATCGTCAGACAAAAAAGAGTCAATAAAAAATACTGCCCTCCTTAGTAAAATATGGCAAAGGACATGCACTTTACTTAAAGTCCATGTGTTTTCTTGTCTTTCATCAAAGTCTGATTTACTGGCATAGTTTTTAATGTCACTTTATTGAGTCGCATTTCAGTAGATCTTTAGCGATTGTACGTGAAGGCCACCATAACTCGTTTATTCCTTTCTGAATGTCAATCTCTACCATCGGCTCACTGACATTCACCTCTGTGGTGGGCTCAGTATTTTTTTTATTTCACGTGACGTT
>JAUELC010098409.1:0-11847 GCA_031471745.1 Cryptochiton stelleri
ATGGCTGATGAAAAGCACCCCAGACCCACTGGCAGCCAAAAATGACAAGACACAAGACATGAACAGGATGCAAAACATGGTGCAATTAAACAAAGTGTGCAAATTTACAGTGTGCTTCGTGTTACCCCTTAGCTCAGATAGCATCAATGCACAGGAAGTCCCAACCCACCACCAACAAGTTGTACAGATTTATCATTACCAAAAATATAACTGCATTTTACAGTGTAAAGCATCCATAATTTCAATTCGCCATCTTCAGATATTTAGAAGTAAACATACTAAACATACCTTTATAGGCCAGCATTTCTGGTGAAGAAAACTATTTATCTTACTATTTGTTTAAAGTCAGTACTTGTTATACAAACATCGAGCTACCAGAAAAATGGTGACCTGGACTGTTTTAGTGCAGCTCTATTTTCAAGGCTTACAAATGTCTGATTAAATGTTGTTTGGTTTAGATTACAGATTAGCAAACACAAACAGAATCAAGGGTATGACAGATTAAAGGATTAACAGATTATTGACTGAGGATTAAAGCCTTACATTAGCTCCATGCTGTTCTGACATTTCAGCATTATCCTGAATTTCCTGCTGTTGAGCTTTTTTAATTGGGAAGTTACTGTCTGGACTGTTAGTACAGATTGAGCTCAGACATACAACTAATAACTCCACTAAGTAGCTTATTATTGTAGATTAAATATAAGTACCTGCTGTTAATGAGTTTAGATAAGAACATGTTTACATTACTAAAACAGTAACAATTAATGTAGTATGTTTGTTTGATTTTGGGTTTTAAACTATACGAATGTTATTTCACTCATATGACAGGGTGTCAGCCAAATGGGTATAGGGAACCAATTTGATAAGATACAAGACAACACAGGATGAAAACCATGGATTGATTAGTGTTTATGCCACATTCAGCAGTATTTCAGCTACACTGTGGTGCGAGCAAACCATGGAGCCATAGGATAGTGTACAAATATACAAAGTAAGATGCCACAAGCGTAGGTTCTGTGCTTCCCTTAGATCAGAGAGCACAAGGGTGCAGGAAGCTCTCACTAGCCCCCTGATTAATGTAGTATTTAACACAGGCACACTCCCATGGAATATAACTAAGGTTTATTGGCAGCCACACTAACATTTCGGTACAGATAATATGCTTGATAAAGGTTTAAGAATGTAGACAAAACTGATAAGTGCTAATAGACCTTAAATTTTATCTACACCTATAATAATGTTATTGATTGATTGGTGTTTAACGCCGTGCTTAAGGGCTTGTTTATGACGGCAGTGTACTCCAACAGTAAATAGCCACACTAACACAATCATAAAATGTGAAGTGTTTTGCTCTGTTGGAAAAATAATGTTCCTTAAGAGCTAAGTAAAGACAACATAATAATGGCAAAGCACTCAAAAAGAATTATGCAAGTTTGACAGGTAGCAAATCTTGTAAGTGTGTGTCTGTATAATTTTCTGCCTTGGTATCTGTGCGAATGCATCAGTTCCGATTTCTAGTTAATAAACACATTAAATCTTTCTAAAAGTGTGGTATTGCTTTTAATAAACTATCAGAAGTTTATAGTTAATAATAAGTATGCTTCATCCCATTGCCCCAGCTCTACAGCAGTTGCTGTATTTGGCCGGCTTTAAAAGTTTCATATTACATAGACTCCATTCCGTGTAGTTTGGATTTCAGAAAGAAAAAATGGCAAATCAAGTGCAATAAACCAATAGCGGCTTTATTAAAAACATCGAGTTACAAGTGGATCACAAACTTTGAATTTAATGTCATATCGAGTTACAAGTGGATCACAAACTTTGAATTTAATGTCTCAAACCGAAAAAAATCATTTGCTCAACTAGAAATGCTATAAATTGTTAAACATGATTTACCCTGACTCCTCAGGCGAGTTGTGATTTTCAAACTTCATATACTGTACACTAGAGAGTGCTACTCTTAAAAGCTGTTTAGGAATTGCCTCAAAATCGTTGAACCACAGTAATAGGGTGTTGCATACTTGTAGTTAATAGACTTCTAATACCTTGAATATTAACTTATTATACACTGAAACATGGCATTGAATTTTTGTTCACAGACTTTCAACCAAACTGTTGAGGCCCCCATTTACTTCATATGTCTAGGGCAAACTTGATCTTAATGAATGCGTTGGTGAAAGCTGGAGAAAAGTATACCTTGGTTATAGTCAGGTTTTTGTTAAAGTTGTTTTACATTTTATTAGTTATTTATTGTCTCTTTTAGGACTGTTATTTTATTGAGGACTTTAAGATTATTAAATGCAAGCTTAAAAATTGAGAATTCAGACGATAAATATGAAGGCAAACATTGACTTCTGGGGAAGTATTCTTTGATATTTTTTTTCTCCTACATAAAAATATATAGTGATACAATTAGGCTTTGAAACATAAATATAAATGAGTACTTAGGTAAAGAAAATTACATATGCCGGGTCTCTTAACATAAATACAGGTATGCATAAATTAATTTTCCCATAGGTCACAAACAATTATTATGGATCCGGTTAGATAGCTTATACTGGAGATTTGCTTTGTTTGTTTGATTGGAGTGTTACGCCGTACTTAAGGTTATTGCACTCATATGACGGCGTGCCAGCCCAATGAGTGAAGGAAACCACCCCGGCGCCACTGGCAACAAACAATGACAAGATACAAGACAATCACAGGACAAAAGTACAAGACGCCACAACAGCTTCTTGTTGCCCCTTAGCTCCGAGAGCACCAGGGCAACACGAAGCTCCCTCCAACCGCCCGCCAGGACATAACAGGACGTCACAACATAACGTCACAACATATAGACTCCATGTGGCCCCTTAGCTTCGAGAGCACCAGGGCAACAGGAAGCTCCCTCCATCCGCCCGCCCCCGACTTAAGGTTATTTCACTCATATGACAGCCTTCCAGCCCACGGGCAATAAACAACGACGGGATACAAGACAATCACAGGACGCAAAACATTGCACAATGAGGTAAAGTGTGCAAATTTACAATGCGACACAACAACAAATCCGCTTTGTGTTGTCCTCTAGCTCAGAGTACACTGGGGCACATAAAGTTCCCACCAACCACTGGCACTAACTTCATTTCATGGGTAACAACTTCACTTCATGCCTAACAACTTCAATTCATGAATAACAACTTCACATCATGGATAACAACTTCACCTCATGGATAACAACTTCACATCATGGATAACAACTTCAATTCATGGATAACAACTCCAATTAATGGTTAACAACTTTTTTATTACTTCAAGGGCGATGATGACCAGAGTTACAATTGTCACAGAGGAAAGAGGTACATGCACTTACAAATGAAGAATACAAATCTATATAAATGAAATGTACTTACTTTCACAACGAAGTGCTGGTTTATTGGCCAGACTTCGTCCACACACATTACACTGAGTAGAATTACTGAAGGACACTGAGACAAACTGATGCGTCTGACCTTTCTGCTTATTTTCCTTGTCTTTACTCTGGAAATAAAAGGAACAAAATAATAAGTAGAAATATATGGCAAGATGATGAATGGATGCTTTTTTAATTGATGTTTAACATAGTTGTCATGGTTTTTCACATCAGTATTTCCTTCAAAAATGTGCAAAAGCAAAAATGATCACATATTTGTTAATATAAAGAAGAGACAATGTGGTGAATGAATGCTTGTTTGATTGTTGTTTACTTCAGCATAGTAGTCATTGGTTTTTTTTCTCCCCAGTGTTTCCTGCAATATTGAACAAAAGCCTGTAAAAAAAACACCCTGCAATCTTCAACACCATCATTGATTTTCACCTACTACATTGCACTAGGCGGCTAGATACAGAATTGATGAAAATGTTTGTTGTGGTCCATTTTGAAAAATCATTATGGCATCTATAATTAATAAGAAATGGATTGAAAGATCGATGTTCCTCCATTCCTCCAAATACAGCACGACAACACTCTGAACATGCTGTCACAGCAGCACGGGGGCTGAGAGAAATGCAGGAAATTGGATATTTTTGGCCTTATTTTTACCAGCATATTTATGGGTATTTTACTTATATGATGCTTGTGGACCCTCAATATATGGTTAAAAAACCTGGACTAAGCCTTCTCAAAAACACTCTCTACAAATAAAACAGCTAAAGACCTTTTAAAGCTAGGGACTGGTTCTAGAAAAGACTCTTTCTTCATATCTCCCTGATGATGTAAGGGCAGAGATTACGCAAATGTTCAATAGTAGCAATACTAGGAATAGCCACAGTGAAAAATGTCCAGTCATACAGAAGTTGTGTAATCTGGAGAAGAAAACTCGACTCAATATTTCTCCATTTATTATGCAATCATCAGGAGATAGAGTGAGCTTAAAGTATAGTAGTCTTGGCTCTGTCAGCAAAGCGATTAGGGTTTAGATGTCTGGTCAGGCTTTTAAGGTCATGCTGACATTTATTATTGAAGAAAGTCAGCTGCCAGTGTTAATGTATGATGCTTGCAGAGTGCAGTGCTGTTGTCGGACAAAATGTCATATCATGATGCCGTTGAATGTAAAAATATGCTCCAGTAAAATCATGTGGCTATTCCACGAAACACAGATTGACTGATTGTTCGGGTTCAGGTTTTACATAATACTTTAGCAAGAAGACAAGGTGTGCAGATTTACGGTGCAAGACGTCACACGTTAGACACCACAAAGAATTGGCTTTGTATTGCCCTTTAGCTCAGAGAGCAGCACAGCACAGGAAGCTCCCTCGAACCACCCACCACCATTAAAAAACACAGAAATCACAGCCGAAGATTATCACTCTATATAATAGTATTTCCACTAATACCATAGTAGAATAAAGTGACAACTACAATTAAGGAATGATGAAAAACAATTTATTATGACTGTATATTCCGGTTTATTTCAACCATCTTCATTCACTATACATTTTTAAGACATTATGACATAGTGGCTAAAAAACCCCAAAGCCAGACGATATTTTTTTGTTGTACAACATTTTGTGAAAGTGGCCCCTGGCAATTACAGGACATAACAGAACGCTACAACAGCTTCTTGTTGCCCCTTAGCTCTGAGAGCACCAGGGCAACATGAAGCTCCCTCCAACCACACGCTCCAAACATTGAGTATCTCTCCTAGCAGTGTGTTGTGTGTGATGTAATAATATGATACTCCATATCAAACACAGTACCAAACACACATTGTAAATGGCTCTATTTCAAGTTGTATTGAAATCGCTCAGGTTTATGCATTGTCAAAGGAAATGAGGGAATTAGTAGAGAAACACACTAATTTAAGTGAACATTCTGTTAATATTCAAGAATGAAACATTGACAATTTCGAGTTGTTTTAAAGCAGTAAACAGAGACAAAGTGTAATAGATACAAATGGGATTGTCTCCTAATGAAAAATTATCCCCCAGCCAGCCAGACAGCAAGATGAGTAGTTGACTTATTTTTAAACCACAGGCCATACTGTAGTACTATAATGGAATCTCTGAAGCGAATGGTTTCTTAGGAGTGAGCTTGCTCATGGGATGACAATAGAACAATGGGCACTGGACACACCAGGCCTGAATCACTGCTAACGGTTATCTCAGCTGGGCAAAATTGGACAGATTCCTTGTTAGCCTCCCATTACAGTGAGTAACTAACAATACAGACTTTAAATACATGGTTTTAGAAGGAGAGATCTCAGGCTTGAAATTATTCCAAGGATGAAGGCATAACCTGCTTAATAAATGTTACTAACAGTAGCTTTTCTTATGCCATCCCAATATTAACAGATAATATATTAAAGTAGATATTAGTCTTCAATTATCGTCTCTAACAATACAGACTAACAACATGGATTTAGAAGGAGATGTCTCTGGCTTGACATTTTTCCTAGGGTGCAGGAATATCCTGCCTGAAGAATGTTACCAACAGTCTTATGCCATACCAATATTAACAGATGATAGATTGAAGATGATATTAGTCTTCATTTATAGTCTCTGACAATACAGTCTAACAACATGGATTGAGAAGAAGATATATCTAGCAAGATATTTTCCGAGGGTTCAGCAGTAACCTCCTGAGCAATATCACCAACATCTTTCCTTTTGTCATCCCTATGTAAACAGGCCTCATCACAGATGTAGAACATGGATTCGGTTGATACACATCTTTTTAAAAATTACTGTAAGCACCATCCGTTATCTGCTTAAACCTTCCAGCAATAGGTGCATTAACCTACATAAAAAATCATACCACCATCCTTTCTTTGTCATACCAATGTTAACAGATTATATATTAAAAAAGATGTACACTTAGCAAATGCACTAGCATGGTACCCCTCTGATATTAAAATATGTTGTACTCAGCATCTGTTAAGCAATTTTCAAGTCATAACCATTTAGAACATTCAAAATTACATTACAAACCTCAAAGCAGTCCAGGTATGTGTTTAACAGTGTAATGAATCCAGAGTTAAAGCCCTACCTCTAAAAGTGAGGAGAGATTTTTTCACTCTGATGACCTAACCAAGCAAATATCTTTAGAAGCTGGCACACACAGAGTCTGACTGTCAACACAGCACAAGCTTCTGTCAACTGAGCATCTGATGCTCACAACAAGGGGGGTATCAAATGGAGAGAAGAGAGTCGCTGCCTTATCTGAGCCGTGAGGCTCCACATGAGGGGTACCCAAACATTAAGAATGGCTTGAGAAGTGGTTTTTTTTTTAAGAATATAAATAGCTTAGTATCCCCCATCTTAAAAACAACAAAAAAACAAACAATTTCAATGTTACGTTGAAATTTGAGGTTCCACATGAGAATTCCTAAACATTAAAATAATAACCATAAAAAAATTACAAACTGTAAATTTTGAGTCATTGTCAAGTATATAAGCACAACCAAAACAGTAATTAAATTAAGCTGACTTTGAGATTCTACGAAATTGGGTTAAATATACCTCATTTAATTTTGTCAAATAAAAGTCAAAGGAATTTCATTGACGAAGATGATTTCCCACGGTTATTGTGGTCAAACAACCTGTGTGATTGGGTGGCCTACTCAAGTGTCAAGAAACAAATTGGTAAACAACAAAAAAAAAAACAGAAAAAAACCTGCAGCATCAATGACTGGCTGATTAGTTGAAGACTATCTGATGTTTTAACAGAACACAAACAATGGCTAATTTGTCAACACTATCACAACCTCGCTTTATCAATAATGACAACCAGTCAATAGGTTCTGTAAAGCATTACAGAAGTGCCTTTAAAGCATTTAAGCGTGTTAGAAACTGAAAAACCTCCAAGTCGAAATGGCCAAACAATGTACGAATCTGTGTGAAACACAAATTTCATCTGAAAGTAGGTTGTCCTAAGACAAGTGCAATATTAAAATTTCAGTTCAAACCAATGAATGTTACCAAAAAAAAAGATCGACATTACAGGCAGACTTATAGACGGACAGACGAAAGAACGGACGGACAGACAGATGAGGATAAACCTGTAGTCTCTTTCGGTAGGGGACTTTAAACAGGGATAACAGCATGGATACTTTGAAACTGATCTGGACACACAATAATTTGTAACTTACAAAATCATGGTTTAACTATTTCAAAACAAATGATATCTGAATATATCAATCCACAAAAATAACAAAATGTATCCAAAGACTTATGTCTTTTGTTAGCAAAAATCAGAGAAATGTGAATAATTAGGGTGATGTTTGGGAATCACATATGATTCTTAAAGAGCGGTTTTAAATCTCACAAAAAGCCCACACATATCTGAAAAAGGAGAATTATATAGGACACTGGCAACATGACAAGATACAAGACAATCACAGGAAGGATGGCATGGTGCAATAAGGCAAACTGCAAGGCATCACATACACATCCAGTTCCTGCTGCCACTTAGCTCGAGGAGCACCAGGACAGCAAGAACCCCATGCAGCCACCTGCAACTTATCAATAACAAAGCAACACTATATAAGTCCTGTACTGCATGGGAAAGCTTTGATTGATTGATTGATTGGGGTTTTACGCAGTACTTAAGGTTATTTCACTCATATGACTGCGTGCAAGCCAAATGGACAAAGGAAACCACCCTCGACACCAAAAGACAAAGTGTGCAAATTAACAGTGCTAGACGCCACGACAGACAGCTCCATGTTGCCCCTTAGCTCCAAGAGCACCAGGGCAACAGGAAGCTCCTTCCAACCGCCCGATGGAAAGCCTTAAAAATTAAACGTAAACATCTCAATACAGAATTTCAAGAATAAGCATGAGATGCATAGACAATACTCTTTTGACAAATGGACTTTGTATGTATAATTACCTTCCTTCCACGATGACTTCCTCTTGTGAACTTTGAGAAAACACTTGATCTTCGTTTTTTGTCTTCCTTATCTTTTGACTTAACCTTTTCATCACTGTCATAAGGTTGCCTGCAGTTAGTGAGAAATAAAACAGATAAAAAGTTATGTTTATTCAATTATTTGCTTGATGTTTACTCAAGGGTTAAAAGTTTACTTTGTATATACCAACTTCGATTATAATCTAATCTGCGGTATTCACGTTAATGTCCGGAAATCCAATTTAACCACCTGTAGATGGACATATACGAAACTCAATCCCAAGCAACATAATATAACATGGAATATCAGTACGAAGTTAGATTATAAACCAATCAGCAGTTTTCAAGAAAATTCCCAGAACAAATCTTGTACAGACAGATTGACTGACAGGCTGAATCCAGTTAGCCAACAAAACCATAAGAATTTTGCAGTCAATATTTGAAAATATCATTTATCTAACTTAAAACTTGGAGCATGTTCGTGTGCTGGATAACAAAAGGGAGTGGGTGCTATTTTTCATAACATAGATAATTATTTTTGGGCAATGAGTCACAGGGAACACAGCCTTGACTGAGAGTGTTATTTTACTCAGCACTTAAAATACCTGATTATGAAGAAACTTACTCATTAAGAAAATCTGTGAGAGACATTTGAGACTTTTTGTGGTCCTCATTTTTAAGAAATTGGTTCAGTGATTCGTCCTCATCTTCTTCCACTTCATCCTGACGTTGAAACTGAGCGCTGAAATATTATAGAAGAATGAAAATGAACACACAAAATATTGACATTGAGATGGCAATATGCAATTTATGGTTGATCGAATGAAACTGAAAGCACAAATGATTTCTTCACTTATTTGATATAAAATAAAATAGTTAATCAACCCACCATCAAATTTAGCTTTTAAAGTTTTAATAAATGAAATATAAGGTTGGGGCAATAAGTTAAATAATTTTTAAAACTTTTCTCTTCATCTGGCCAATATAGAACCGTGGTTAAACATAACATTTTCAAATTATTTAAACATTTACATCTGATGGATACCTCAAAAGCATCATCAGGCACCTTCTATCAAAGCACCAATTTTCATGAAATGTGTTTTGTATATATATGATAATATTTTCCAAGGTTTGGAGAATATTTAAAAAAAATAATGGACTAGACATTTCTAATTAAGTCTTGGCTTTTATCAATGTAGTTCCCCTAATTCCATATGGAAATAAATATCATCAATCATAAATATATATCATGCATACATTTAATTAAAAATCGTATTTTACTGTAAAAGATTCTTTTTTTAAATTTGCGCATGAAGTTAGAATGACATTTTTTTTATAAATCATGCAAATTGGAAATTGTAAATCAATAAGGTAAACTTGTGCAAGAAAAAAATAAAGCAAAAAAAATGTGAATAAACTCTTCTCATCCGATCACCCATGCAAAATTATATTGATTATTAAATTCAGGGACAAGCATGGTATTATTTACACAACAAAAGTCATCTTGTAGATCAACTTGGTGTTTCACATAACACAAAAGCAGTAACAATTTGAAAAGGTTTGTTTTAAATATTTAATATTTGGATTACCGGTATCTGAAAACTTATTAATACCCATAACCTAAAATTATTGGGGAAGCAGGCTGCCGGTTTGACGTTTCCCTATAGTTGACTATGTACAGTGATAATTTTCATCGGAAAAAGAAAAGTAAAACCATCAAAGGTCTAAACATTTGATAGTTTGTTTGCTTAGTGTTTATTGCCCTATTTAAGGTTATTTCACTCATACGGCAGGGTGGTTTCACTCCATACTGCCAAATTGGTGCCTCATGAACGCAGATACGGAATACACATGGCCGTAGGTGTTGCATGGCTGTAAAAAATGGACTGGCTCTTCTGTATAAATTCAATCATCACACCCCAACAATATTTAATTTGTGACAGTTTGCAATTAATCTTTTAAACAACCCAGCCGAGATGAAGAAACTTTGAATTGAAAACTTACCATTTTTCAAATAAATACCTATTGCGACTACTTAGGCTTTATTTAAATCATGAAATTAAGCTAAAAACCTATGACGTTTACATGGAGCCATTATGGAATGCCTGGAAACTTAATCTTCAACTAGAATGTGCATTCACACTCTCATCCCCATACAGAGTCTAAGTTTAACGTATCTCCAAGGATACAGGGGGAAAAGAAAGAGTGAAAAATCTTAATAGCAAAAGGCACCACACTTTTTTCTAGTTACGGTCCTGAAACAAAGCCCATCCCAATACAGAGTCAGCTTATCTTCATGGAAACAGGAAAAAATAAAAATGTGAAAAATCCCAAATAGCAAAGGACACCACTCCAAGACGTAATTAAGACTTTGTATGCACAAATTTTCATGAAAAACACTTGCATGCTTTCTCAGTTATGATCCAGAAACAATGGAAACATGAACGCCAACTCATATGCGGACGAGAACCAAGCCAAAAACAATTTGTCCCCCCCTCCCTTCGGAGGAGACATTATTAGAAAATAGATCCCCAAAATATTTTTAAAAATGACAGTAAAAATAGTCTACCAGTTAGTATTCCAAGCAACAAAAAGCACCTGCATTCACAGGAAATGTATGGTACAAATTAACGCAGCAGAATTTTACTTTGCTTTAAATGAGCTACACGACAATCTTGCAAAGATGTCGGACAAAATTTTTGTAAGATTTCCAACACCGTGTTGCTTGTTTGATTGTTTGATTGGGGTTTTTTGCCGTACTTCAGGTTATTTCACTCATATGACGGTGTGCCAGCCCAATGGGTGAAGGAAACCACCCCTGATGCCATTGGCAACAAACAATGACAAGATACAAGACAATCACAGGACATAACAGGACACCACAACAGCTCCTTGATGCCCTTTAGCTCTGAGAGCACCAGCCAACACAAAGCTCCCTCCAGCTGCCCGCAACACCGTGCTGCAATCTATTTTGTACATACTTTACATTAAATGAAAACCAAGAAATCCATTTGATGGAGTCCACATAATCTTGTTTCATCTTCATGTAGAATGAGTGAAATAACCTTAAGTACAGCGTAAAACCCCAAACAAACAATCTCCATGTAGATGTCAGTATTTTTAAAATAGAGTGTGTTACAGACATCATCAATGACCTCATGGGAAGACAGAAACGACCACTTGTACAGCTGGTCAATTCTGTTTAATTCATTTAGGCTTAATCCAATTAAACTTATTGTCTGACTTCAGTTGGCGAGTTGTCCAATTCTCTTTGTTTCCTCGATTTCCAAGCCCTCAAGGAGCAGAGAATCGATAGTAGACTGCAGTAGTTTCAATAATGCAGAGGAATTTCTCTACAAGTTAACAGGAATTTGACTTTCAACAAGCCACCTCCGCAGGAATTTCCTCTGCAGACTTATCAGATGAGTCTAAACGGTTTAGACTAGGATTTGTGTTACCACTTTCCATCAAGTCAATCGATT